>CM036240.1:14299210-14589210 GCA_020698575.1 Bostrychus sinensis | reverse complement strand
ATTATATTATATTTATTATAAAACTGATAATATTGAATTATTAAATTGTTACATAACAACTATGTTGCCTATAGGTTTTAACAACTGCAGTTTAATAAATAATCTAATAATCAGCACAGGTGGTGTTTATCTGAGGTTAGGTTTGGCTATAGTCTCACAAATTACATGTTTCAATAAAGATTAAACACGTCAGCCCATTACTTTGCCTGTCCACAACACCAAAACACATTCATCTGTGCTCGGCCACTCTTCCTCGTTACACATGACACATGCATGTGGTTGTGCTGTAAAGTGATTTTTAAGTGCCGTGTGGAGTGACAGCAGAAACAAATGCAGCGGTGCACAGAGGCAGAGGACAAACCCAGACACAGAGGGCTGAGGTAATGACTGTATCCATCACAGTGACACTCAGCAGCACTTCTTTATGGATCACAGGACTTAAGTGGAGAGCCATGGCATCTTCCTCAATAATACACAACACAAAAGCAGGCATGGAGGCAGATTTATGACCGGGCCGTCCCACTCGCACTCGTCTTGTTCAAACATAACCTTGAATGTGTTTACAGTGCACAGGTGGTAATGAAATCTAGAGGCGTTTCCTCACCATAGGCCCGTACTGATGAAGGGGCTGGACGGATCAGTGTCAGAGGTGTAAATCCAACATGAGTCCCGGGACGGTTATTTAAAGGAACAAGTTAAGGCTCTGCCTCAGTGTTTCTTAAATTATGGTAAGGGGGCCTAGTGGTGGTACAAGAGCTCCGACTAGAAGTACTTGGACCGTCTCTGAGATTTACCCAAAATGTTCCATGTGGACTTTCTGATGTTCCTGCAGGAGGCCCGAATCTGACCAGGGGTGCTACATGCCTGAATTATGTTGAGCAATGTTGTACAAATGAGTGTTTTCATAATAAATGATTTTGCATTTGTAGGACATATATTTTAGAATCATTTAACATGTTTTTAGTAATTCATACAATATTTAGGATTCAAATAATCTGAACTCTGAACTTTTTTCAACCTCTCAGAGACCCACTTTTTGGGAACAGTTGGTCTAAACTTTTTTGTTTTAATTTGTATTTTATAGATTTTGTATATGATTAGGCTCATGTACTAAGCCAACCAATAATCCAAATAAAACAACAAACAACTACAGGAAATAAGCCTATTAGATAAAAAAAAATTGACAATTAGAAAAGAAAACAATAATACTCATAAAAAAAAATAAATAAATAAAAAAGCTGTTATGTTAAACACTAGAAAAATAAATGGAATTTGCACTTTGTGCCATGGTATTAGGTTCTGTATTTTTAAATCCAAAATAAGATCCGAAAAATTGTTAGGGGTTTGAGTTAAAAGTGTTATACGGAAGGTTTTTGGGTTTTTTTATACACAAAAAATCAAAACTGTACTTTTGAATATTATATAGATGCACAACAAAGAAGTCTGCTCTAATTATACAACTATAAAAGTACATTATTTGATATTTGTTAGTAGCCAAGTACATCACTTTTTTATATAATAGCATTTGTTTTATTTGCATTTTTTTGTTTTGTTTTGTTTTTGTGCTTTTTGTTGATTTTTTTTTTTCTTTTTTTTTGTGTGTGTGTGTGTGGGGGGGGGGGGGGGCAATGTTTTGTGAGGATCTTGGGTCTCATAATTCTTCCTTGCTTTCATTTAAAACTTCAAATGGCTACATACAACAAATGTAAATGTAAAATGTAATGTAAAATGTAATATATTTACTTTTTTCTTAAGTGGAAGGGTGAGAAGGGGACTGTTGTTCACATGTTGTTGTCGTTGTTATTGTTTTCCTTAACTTGATTACAAAAATATCGATTTCAATTAAAATACTAATGACAACAAAAAACTTCAAATGCATAAATACAACACAGTGCCAAGACTAGATATGTCCATGATCACTGTTTTACTCTTCATCTATTTGTATGTGTATAATTATCTTTTTTTTACAGTACAAGAAGACATTCATATCTAATAATGTCAGTAAAATATGCAAAATAAAAGGAGATAAAATGCTTTATGACTTAACCATGAGTCAGGTTTAGGGTCATGTCCCGTAGGAAGTATAGCAGCTCAAACCTCTCTGACCTCACCTGTCTCCATGAATACACAATCAAAAACAGTGTCCATACTATGTAAAGTAAAAGACAGTTAATTTCAACGCCTTCTTCATTGACCTTGCACTTTTTAACTCCGTCTCTCTGTTTCCTCGGTGAAACCATGGCCCGGTCTCCAGCCTGGCATTACGTGACTGGAGCTCATATGAGGGAGAATAATTTATGGCGTCTATGAATAAGAGATGCTGTGGAGATTCCAGTGATTGGGCTGCGATATGGAAACAGTCTGAAATATTTGGACAGCACTGAATTGAGTGATCAGAGTTCGCCGGGCCGTTGTTGGCAAACACATGACACTGAGAGCAGCTGTTGGGACGACCTGTACGGCCAGGGGAGGGGAGAGGGGAAGAGACCAGCGAAGAACGGGCCATAGTCAGTGTAAGAATGGCTGAAAACAGTTCATGGGTGCAGCCTATTATCCAAAACATTAGTGGTATTAGTGGTGTCAGAGTTATATGTAAAATTATTTTCCAATTTCTTTGTGCAATGTCTAAAGTGAAGTAACTCAATATTGCATTAATAAATAAATAAATAAATAAGTAAATTTGAATGGCTTGTAAAATGTAATTTTTTTTTGTTTGTTTTTTTGTAAGTTGAACTAATTCTTAAACATGTTAAAATTACAAGACATTAACTTCAAAAAAAGACATAAGTTGAACATGCACTTACACAAAACAAAATGTAGTTTTAGGTCTATCTGGTGGCCTATACTTTCTAAATCTTGTATGCATGCTGCCATAGGAATAAATATATAATAAATCAGATGATTGTACAGTATGTACAGTATTCACGTGAGGAAACAAAAAAAAAAAAAAAAAAAAAAAAAAAAAAAAACAGGGGCAGGAACAGAAAGTAATGTCTCGATCATAGCAAAAAATAGAAATTAAAATCTATTTTTCAATGTAGAAATTCAATTTTAATAAATTTCTACTGTCATAAAATCTTGAAAAAAAAAAACATTTTTACGTATGTTCTGTTTTATTTTACAGTTTGCTACATATTTTGGAATCTGGTGGACCATCCAACTTTGGGTTTTTCAAGCCCATACTTTTATACAAAACCTAATACTGCGCTATCACTGTTATTAATTTAAACATTATAAATTACTCTTCTTTATATTGACTATGACTGACATGTAATGCTTTTGTATATTTTTGATCCTTCTGAAAACAATAATTAAAGTTTTATTTTACAACACAACAGTAATGATACTTTGAGTTGCAGAAACAGTGTGTCGCTTAATGTGAACAAAATGTTCTTCCCATCCCCAAACATGGCCCAGTTCCCCTGAAGGGTGTGTTTCAAACCATAATAAAGCCACTTCACATGAATCATTTTAGCTTTGCACTTTAACAACAAGCGCCGAGTGTCAACAATCATGATAAATGTCCTGTCTGTGTACGATCGCTGCTTCTCTGCGGGACCCCTGACAAGATGGATCGGACCACTACCTGCTTCCTGGTGTCCACTGTGAGGAGAGGCAGCAGTGGCCTGAAAAATCCTTGAAAACCATTATCTGGAGAACGGAGCACACATTGAAAAACCAGCTGTCCCAAAGTCAGAACGTGGAGAGAGTATTTACGAGCGCGATTGAGATTCAAGGAAATTTAAGAGCACAACTGTGGCAGCCGTGTCATTTGGATGTCACGGGACGAAGTGTGCGTACATTTCTCCTCAGAGGAATCCGTAGGTATTGGTTTCATCCGGCATCAGAGGAACCTGGACAGAGACAGGACAGTGGGACGAGGAGGGAGCTGGGACGTCCCAAGGAAGATGAAGTGTCACGTGGGATGGCAGACTGTCTCCAGATGCCCCGGATCAACCTTCATAAAAATCAAATGAGATGTACAGAACAGCGTCAGGGACAGGAGACAGTGACAATTAAATCAACCTGATATCCAAATTCACGTTTATATTGAAGTCTGGCAGATCAGGGACAGTAAGTTACAGACAAAGCAGATGTATGTATGTAAAAGTCACCAGATTTTAGTTTTTTTATTTATTTATTTTATTTTATTTTTTTATTTTATTTTTTTTATGGTAAATTTCTGGCAACAACAGCTGCCAATATTTTACTGTAAATGGTACTGATTTATACAGTGATCTGCCAGCTATATGTATAAAAGCTGACAAATTTCCTCTGACTGTACTGAAATGTCTTTTATCTCCAAAAACAAAAAAAAATCCTTTAGCAGTAGTGGAAGAAGCACTCAACAGCTGCACTCAAGTAAAAGTACTACTAATAAATAAGATTAATGAAGCAGAACTAAAAGTACTCAACAAAATGATTACTTAAGTGTGAAGGTCCTGTCACCACTACTGCTACTATTACTGCTATTACTTTTTAACTGCTACTACCACTACTGTGTACTACTACCACTGCCATTACTATTCTTTTTTCCACCAACATCTAAACTACTTTTACTCATTTAGAGATTATGAAAAAGTATGTGACATTTTTAAAGGTGCTGCATTATGCAAAATCAGCTTTCCTGAGCTTTCTAAAATTGTTATAATGTTGTTCCTGCATCAAAACTGGAGTTGTTTAGCTTTGTTCACGTGTTTAAGTAATATTCTCTGGCACAGCCGTTCTGAAGCCTCATAACGCTAGGTTGTACAAACGTTTACCTCTCCTACAGCTTCCCAGCTGTTTCCATTGATTTTTCATTTTGTAGTAAAAAATAAAATTAAATAGCATCATACAAAAAGTTTAAGGAAGTGAAGTTCCTTTTATTCTTTAAATTATGTTCAAAGGACACAGCAGTCTGCACTCTGCTGCACTCTGCTGGTCTCTTCACTTGTTTCTTTATGGCACTGGTAGAGTGTACTTATTAAATATATTTTCTTTTAGTCAGAAATGTTTTTTAAAGGTTGTAAAATATGCAGTGCTGTTCTAGAAGGTGACCAAGACTGGTTTAAAAATATGACTAAAAGTATAATATAGCTCCTTTAAGTAGAGACCACTCCTGACACTGCTGCTGATTTTACTTTTACAACTGCTACTACCACTACTACGTACTACTACCACAACTACTACGATGACTATTGTCTTTGCCACCAAGATCTAAAACATTTCTACTCATTTAAAGATTATAAAAAAGCTTGTACTGACATTTTAAGTAAAAGCGTCTTTTTTCATATATAGTTTTGGTGATTTTTATCTCAAGGTTGTACATTCAGACTTGACTTAAGCACATCTTTTTCTGTACAACACAGTTTATTAATTTTATTGTTTGTTTGTAAGTCTCTTAATGATCTGGCGCCTTCTCATCTGACTAAAACACTTACACACACTCACAGTCTTCAGACCAGCTGCTGCAGACTGCCCCAGGTCCAGACTGAGAACCAAAGGAGACTGGGCAGGTCCCAAACTGTGGAACTCTCTCCCCCTAAACATCAGAGCTGCTACTGCCACCCAAAATCACTGCAAAAAACGCACTTTTTTTGTTCTGGCTTTTAACACAAGCGGAGCTGGACATTTCTTACTGTTTCTTAAATTTTTGACATTGTTTTATTAATTTTTACTTGATTTATTTTTGTTTCAGCTATATTCTGTTGTTTTATTTGTAGTTATTGTGGTTTTACTGATATTCTGTTTTATTAACACTGTTCAGCACTTTGGAAGAGTGGTGTCTGTTTATAATTGTGCTTTGTTCTTCACCCAGTTTTCAGAATGCGCCAACCCTTACTATATCAGTGTTTTGAATAGTTTTCCTCAAACACCTACATTTAATAAACTTTGAAGAAAAGATTTATCTTCTTGAGTTTTTATGACTCTATAAATTTTCAGAAGCTTGTCAGTCACTTCATTCTCAGTACAAACCGACTGTAGCCTATAACAATGAAGAGAGAGTCCAAAATATTCACACTACATTGACATCTATCATCAGTATTTTAGTGGCTGCTCCTCAAGGTCCCCAGACCAGCCGCTCGTCCTCTTTCAGGCTCCTCCAGGACTAAAGATTTTGTAGATGCTATGAACCCCTGTCACCATCTTTTCTCTTCACTATTCATTGGTCTCGATGTCTCTGTCCCCGCTGACGCAGATCTCAAATGGGGCTGTAGGGAAGTGAGCAGATTTTATGAGGACTAACTGTCTGTTCGTGTCTATGAAGATGAGAAGGAATCACAGCCGTATCTCTTTCCTATAAAAGTAACTACTTCAGGCCTAAGGTTCGGGATAGGTGTTAAAAACATTCATAATTCAAAGTCAGGGGCAAGGTTAGGTTTAAGCATGGTAATGTGAAGACCAAGGTGAGGATTTATGCAGAGAATATGTGGAGTGAGGTGTGTGTAATGAGGTAGAAATGTTGCATATATTAGAAATGTAAACCAGTTTTAGTCGCATGTGTCAGAAAGCAACAATGTAGAAGGTCAGACATGTGTTCTGTTTAATTCATATATTGTGTTACAGCAAAAAATATAGAAGTAACATTGTCAGGCAAATGAAAAATGTGACCACAGCTGGTGTGCAGCCTAAGTGCAACCCTCATCATACTGTTATCTACAGATACATGCATTTCTAAATTAATCCAAACTTCTTCTTCTTCTTCTTCTTCTTCTTCATTAATGATTCATTTTGAATGATTTGCATACAAACATTGCATATAGTAACATTGCATTTATAATTTGTAGTAATTTTAACAGCACCTATGGTAGCCTTGAAAAGACATGTTTTTATCTATTAAGAAGCTCACTTGAAATCCAGTAAAAGTTCCTATGTACAGTATGTTTAATTTTATTGAGTCTTTTTTTTTTTTCGAGCTTCTAAACCTATTTGTACAATTCTGTGATCAAAAAGTAACAACTGTGCTTCTCACTTATCAGGGCTCAGTTTGTAAGTAATTAAATTAATGCTTTAAACTTATTTACAAAATACAAATGCATTTAGTGCTTTTTAAAATGATTTTAATGAGGTCTGCTGAGTTTATTTGATCCTCGGAAGCTCATCTTTTTGAGTTTAGTTTGATATGTTTGAAAAATCAGCCAAAAACTTATCCCCAAGTTCCCAAGTTTGTTTTTCTGTCTTGGGTTGGTGTTTATTTGCATTTTTTAAACTTGAAATTTGGAATTAGTGATATTAGCTCAACTTTGAACAACAAGCTCTCCATTCTTAAACACATCTTTTCTATTTAAACCAACTTTGGCATTCTTTTCTCTTTTCTCTTTTGTATTTCCTACGACGCTCCGACACCAGATTAAAACTCTCAAACCCTTGAATAGTCCGCGGCCGTTTATTGCATTTCCCAGCAGCGGTGTGTTCAGTGAAGGCAGCGCCTGTGGTAATAGCTCTTCTGTCTCCCTCCCTTTTCCAGAGCCAGGCCTCCAGACTGAAGACCTATTGAAATGCTGTTCACTTCACATTTATTTGAAATCTCATTAACTGGATATAAAGAGCCGGAGAGATGTGTTGTAAATAGAATATCTTTTCCACATGGATAGAGGAGGGGAAATTTATTCATGATTACTTTCTTTTTTTTTTCCCATTTCAGCTAGAAAGTACTATATGTCAGTAGCTTTTAGGGTGAAGACTTGAATTTCCTCCATTTATATTTTTTGTTACCTGACACAAACTTATGGAGGAAAAAATATAATGAAATTTTAAAGATAGGAAAGTTCTTACTTTTTTTTTTTTAAGCTATAATAAATATATAGACAGGTGCAAGGCGAGCGACTGTAGATTCTCTTAGAATATCATGGAAATTTTACTTAGGCCAGCCATTCCCAAAGTTAAGAATGTCTCGGGCCCCTTAAATTTCCGAAAATCCCATGCAAACCTTCTAACTATACAACTTCTATTCAAAAGTCTATGCCATGTTTTTCTCCATTTATTTCTATAAAAACATTACCAAAAACACAGACTTTTGGCTTTTTTTTTTTAAACAAGTATATGAATGTAATTCATTTCAACCTCTGGAGGCCTTCCTGCAGTATCTTTGCAGACCCCGGACCCCACTATGGGAACCAGTGAATTAGGTTATCTCAGTAATTCACTAAAAAAAAAAAAAAAAAAAACACCACAATTGCGTATACACAGAGTGAAATAGATCAAGCATTAATTTCTTTTAAATGTGATGATTATGTAACATTTTAATTTTATGAGATACTAAACTGATAACTGAATTTATTCTCTCACCTGATTAACAGCGTTTAGTGCTTTCCTGGTGCAAAACTTTTGACAAATTGATAAAGGTAAAGATAAATTAAAAGGCAAAAGAAAACAATTCACAGTTTCCAAGATACAAGATTTTAACCAACATTTTCTTATAAAATCTTTAATGACAGAGCATGTTCAAGCTATTTTATTAGCTTTTTAACTAATGCATGGTTGAAACATATTGTGTGGTTTGATTATTGAAAAACTTTTGAACTGAATGAAAATGTGCGTTGCCATGTCTGTGGAAACAATCCCAAATGGCGCCCGGTGTCTTGGTCTCTCTGCGTCTCTCATCTCGTCGTTTCATCATTCTGTATATATTCAGCTCTGTGCAGCGTTCTGGCTCTAACAAGAAATGGTGGTAAATAAATAAGTACGGCCAAAGTTTGGAGGACTTTTCTCTGTAATCGGACATGTTTGACACACAGACTGTCTTCACGACAGTAAATCATCCCGAGCAGCACACACTGTTTCTGTAACTGTTGTCATCACTGAGGTATGAGGTGTATACGGTTTAGCTTCTATTATACACAAGAGCTTACTGAGAGGTGGGAGGTAATGAGAGCCTGGTAACGGGAGGATCAAGGCCCAGAAGTCACTGCTGCCCCGGGGTGAGACCAATATAACAATGACCCATCACCACTATTACTACTACTATTATTTAAAGAATTTTACTGTATAAATCAGTTGCTATCTCCAGTTCATCTGATGCAGGACGAGGGCTCAGGACGAGGGCTCAGGCATAATGGGATGGCTGTTTCTTTCTTAACCACTGTCATGCTTTGAGAAGGATGCAGTGTCCTACATAAGTTTTCTACCATATTCTCAATTATTGATGTAGGTGGACGAAGCATTCAACTTCATTATTTGAGTAAAAGTATAGATCCCCCAGGTCAAATATTACTCCAATACAAGTTAAATCAGTTGAGTGCAGTCAAGAGTTTTGGGTAAAATGTTTACATTCAAGTCACGCATTTGCAGCTCCAAAAATATGAATCAAATACATTTTACATAATTTTAGTGAGGAAATGTCAACTTATAAAACCATAATCGATATGCTTGTTCTACAGCATAAACAAGCCATACATATTATAAATAAGGATGGGTATTATGATGATGCTAATCAATTATTTTTAAATTGGTTTATTATAGAATCGTGCAAATAATGTTCAAAACAAAAGCTAAATCACTTCCAGATTGTGTCCAGAGGTTCTTTTTAGTTCCTGAAAGCAAATATGAGTAGTATTATGTAGTAAATAATTATCTTTAGGGAGTAAGTCAGTTGTCTTTTGGTTTTAAGACAATTTCTCTAAAGAAGTTGCTTTTGCTTATTTAGAAATGTAGTGGAGTAA
The DNA here is from genome assembly GCA_020698575.1 of Bostrychus sinensis. NCBI lineage: Eukaryota > Metazoa > Chordata > Actinopteri > Gobiiformes > Eleotridae > Bostrychus > Bostrychus sinensis. Next base: position 14,579,566 of record CM036240.1, on the reverse strand, counting down.
AAAGTATTATATTTATCTTTTAGATGTAGTGGAGTAAAAGTAGTAGGTTACCCCTAAAAATACTGCTCAATTAAAGTACAGAGTCTCAAAAACTATACTTAAATATAGTACTCAAGTAAATTTACAGTGTTACTGTCCACCTCTGAGTAGGACTGGTATAAATGATTGGTGAACAACACAATGTATTTAGCAATGCATACAGAGTTGGTCATATAACAAAGCTCTACATCTACAAGGTGGTAGAGCATTTATAAGTATGGGCAGGCCTGAACATACCCCAGTATTTCTCCAAAAGAGCTGTAGGAGGTGTCTGAGGAGAGGGAAACCTGGGCATCTCTGTTTAGTCTGTCACCTCACAGGAAGAAGGTCCCGGGTTGAATCCCAAACCGATCGGGACTGTGGAGTTAGCACATTCTTCTTGTGCCTGCGTAGGTTTCCTCTGGGTGCTCTGTTTTCCCTACCACCAAAAACATGCCCCATAGGTCCCCCATGGGGCAAAGGTGATTCTTAATCCGAGTGGGACATTCCTGGTTAAATAAAGGTCAAACCTGGGCTAAGATATTAGATGGATGTAAGTGTAGGATTATATGCTTTTGGTAAGTTGTGCCAGCTTAATACATATTATTGGAAAAAAAAAACACTACACTTATTCCACAAACCCACTCATTTATTCATGGGCCAAATTAAGCAGATTTTTTTGCAAAAATCATCTATATACTGTGTACAATATTGTGTGCTAAAATACAGTAAAAGAGGACTGTTGTGAGCAGGGAGAACAGATGCAGAAGTTACAGAAAGAACAGATGTTTTCTCTCCACTCTGGATGCACATTTGGTACGACTGGTGATGTGTTCATTTAAGGGCAATCCCACATGCTCCATCATGTAAAGAAAAAAGAAAAAAACAAACAAAAAACAACAACTAAGGTTTTATTAGTTTATTATAAGTTTTATAATGAAGAGAGTGGCACACATTCTCTAAAGACTGCAGTCATGATTGTGTATAAGTGTAGGGATACATTATTTAGGTTAGATTTTATATTGTTATTACTAATATTTAGGGGAACTTCTATACCAACATTTCTATACTGCATATTGTGAGATTTTATTATTATTATTATTATTATTATTATTATTATTATTATCATTATTATTATTATTATTATTATTATTATTATTATTATTTATTTTTGTATAAATCTGTCCTCCAGATTAATCATCATTATTAATCTTCTTGGCTTTATTATTATTATTATTATTATTATTATTATTATTATTATTATTATTATTATTATTATTATTAATATTATTATTATTTGAGTGTTACTGTAAACATCAATAACACTTGTTCAAAATGCCTCAATGATTTTTTGTTATTGTCTGGGGTCCCACTCTGTGCAATTATAGTCATACTTTTGTAGTGTTTGCAATACATCTTAATGCCTTAATGTCAGCCGTGCACTCAAGTCTGACTGCGTAGACTCGACACAACTTTCCACTTGTGATAGTAAAAGCAGAAATAGTGCTGAACGCATTTACCGCTCGAGCTCCCCACCGCACACTGTTATCCAATAGAGTAAATAACATTATGAAGCTGAGGGAGCCATCTAATCAATTTCTACTGAGTTTGATGACAAGGTAAAGTACGGCGTGGAGTCAGGATCCTGTTACCTGCTACACAGACAGGATCCAGACGACATCCACTCTATTGGTCTTAATAGCAGTGTGCAGTTTCACAAGGTCAGAAGTGTGTCCTGGAGGTGGACCGCCCCAATACACGCCTGGACTCAGAGCACAGAGAGCAAAGAAAGATCACGTTTTATAGCTTTAATCCTAAAAAAAGCTGTATTGTTAATTTAGCTTTATAGTGATGGTGAAGTAATTGTTCTCACATGCACCTACCTATCAGTGATAAGCTTTTTCTTGCCTCAAATCTCAAATGTCATATAAAATAATAGGATGTTTTGTTTTTTATCACAGATGGAGATCTATAATTTTTTTTTTCCTTTGGTATATTATCATCTGTTTGAATCTCAGAATAATTTGGTAGAAACAGAATAAAATTATTTATGACCTTTACAAATATTTCCTGAGCCTACTTTCAAGATTGTGACTAAAATCTTTTCTATTAGGTTATAAATATTTACAACTATCAGGACAAAGTGCTTCATATTGTTGTACAGTGGTTGTAGAGCGTACGTGAACAGATTATGCTATTCCACAGTTTTGGAAATGAGAAGGTTGCTTCACGGTAGTGGTGCAGCCTTCCCCCCAAAAATACATTTATTCTGGTCCATTTTAGCAGATGTTATGACAGTTTAAAGGTGATACTTGATGCAAAATTGACTTTTCAGAGCTTTACCATCCAATATTGTTATAAATTATATGTTATAATATTGTTCCCTTATGGAAAACATACATTCAGATGTGTTTTGTTTCATTCACTCCTGTTTAAGTAATCCTCTATTCTCTGGTGATGAGTTTCTGAGGCTTCCACAAACCCCAGCCCACTCCAGGAAGCACTGACCGTTCACCAAGCCCACTACATCCAGTCTGCTCTCATTCATTTATTTAAAAAAGCTGTGTATAGCTCTGTTTTCACTAATGTAGTAAAATGGCTCTTCCGTTCAAAATACCTTAACGAAGCTGCACTCTGCTGGTCTCTCCACTTGTTTCATTATGGCAGTAGTAAAGTAATTGATGGAAATGCTTTCTTTTAGTCACATAATGTTTTTATAGGTTGTTAAATGTGCAATGCTGTTCTAAAGGTGGGACAAGATTTGTTTAAAAAGAAAAATAAGCTATAATGTGACTATAGGTCTATGGGTACAATCTGTATTACTTCACAATCATACATTTCACAAAAAATACTTTTAAATTTGAAAAAAAAGTGAATTGGGACAAAGACAATTATTTTATTAAAATATACACATGTGGTACTTATTGGTTCTCTAACACTAATGGGTTACATTTAAGCTGTTTGTGCAACTAAGATTATGTCGGCTGTGCTTCCTGATGCAACACTTTCCATTTATCTGGGTTTGGAACCAGAACAAAGCGTATACTGCTAATAACAAGGTGTAAACGCCACTTGACAGAAAAGTTTAGTCAGTATATGTAAAAGCAATTCTTCCCAACAACACTTTAGTACCTCTGTTTAAATCTGTATGTGTCTGAATGTGTTTGGCCTTTCATTACAGAGAGGATTAGTCATCGGGGACATCACAGTTTCCTTTGAGCCTAGACTCTGGTAAAACAAGGCAGCGTCCTCAGAGACATGTTTTATTCAGCCCTGTCTCGGCTCATTTTCACCTCTCTTTGTCCTGATGTGCATGTCAGCTGTGCCTCGGCTGGCCTCCCTACAACACCTTTTACTGCGGAGCGCATAAATCAATACAACGCCAGAGGAATATTACACAGACTGTGATAAAAGCACAGGTGCAGCTTGACCTATGGAGGAACAAATGATGTGGTGTAAAAGGGAAAGCAAGAGAGGCTGTAATTGTTTTAATGAAGCTATTGAGTGAATACAACCAGATTTGTCATTATAATTCTTGGATATTAGCTCCCTCTGCTGGTTACTTCTTTATACTCCCAGAAGGAAAATATTTCTTGTCAATAGTGAATCTATAGAAAGGCAAACTGAAAGTAAACACCCCATAACATTTTTTGTGTTGCCCAGTTTAACAAACAACTTGGCTAAAATATGCAGTCAGGAAATCATTTTTTAAGTAGTATTTTGCAGTACAATGAACTACTACTACTAGTACTTCTGCTGGTAATATAGCTACTACGACTATTGTCTTCAGTTAGGCTCAAAACCAGAACCCTTTCATATCAAAGCAATGTTAAGAAATGTTCAAAATGTACTCCAAATTACTAAAAGGATCTAGCTACTTTTCACCACTGAACATATAGAAAGAATCAGATCCACTACTAAAAATCTCTCTTTCTCAAAAAAAAAAAAAAAAGGAAACTACTAGGTCTTTGTTCCATTACCATCACGTTGCCTCTGAAAGTAGCTTCTTCACAAAGCCATCAGACTGGCCCCGGCTTCTTTGGCTCTCACTGCCACTGCACTGATTGCAGTTTTGCTCTTGCAGCTGCAGCTCTGTGCGTCGTCTTCACTCTGAGTGTTTTACATCTGTCAATAGATCTGCATCGTCTGGAGCCAAAACTGGAGCGATCTGAAGGAAAGTGTTTACAGCCGAGCCAAAGGGAGAGCGCTAATCAAAGTATCCGAAAATTGACTGGGACTTGTGTGTGAGATGATGTGAGGCAGTGAGCTGACAGACAGACAAAATGCCCAAATGCTCCCTGTTGTTTTACAGCACTTCCACATGTGCTGGAGTCGGTGCTCACCTGTCAGGAAAAAGATGAAAACATATTTGGAATGAGAGGAGCAGATGCATAAGCGTGTGTTTGATGTGCATGCAGTGGAAAAAATACTCCAAACGTTTACTCAAGTAAAAGTATTGTTACCTCAAACTATGTACAATATGGAGTAAATGTAAATGTACACAACAAATTAATGGCTTTAGAAAGAGAAACAAAGTATTCTACTAAATCTAGAGCGTACTTAAGTAGAAAGTATTTCTGAGAGTATTTTACAGCTTTGTAACCATACTATTACCATATTATCACTGTGCTGTACTATAAAGCCAGTAATTGTTCAATAGCATTCCAAAAACTACTACTACAACTTCTACTATCACATACTATGTATACTACTGCGTTAATTACTACAACAGCAACTACTACTACCACTACTTCTATTACATGGGTCAAATATCAATTTTTACTCAACTGGAGGTAAAAAAATAAATAAATAAATAAAAATACTCTAGTAAAAGTACATTTTCCTTAAAAAAATATAAAGCTAAATTACTTGGGTAAAAGTGCCAAAGTACTGAATGTGAGATTTATTAGAAGGTTTTTTTTTTTTTTTTTGTCTTGTTTTTTTTGTGTGATTTCACTGTAAAAACTACTACAACATTATTATTACTGCTGCTACTACTACATATTTTATTGTCACTAAAACTACCACTACTACACTACTATTATTACTGGGATCCAAAAATTACTTTTACTCATTTAGAAAGTAAGTAAAAAGTAAAAGTATCTGTCATTCCCCTGCCTGTCCCATTTCCTGTCAGTCTACTGTCATAAATAATAAAGGCAAATAAACAAAACAAAAATCTAAGTTCTAATCCTAGTATTTTAGGCCACTGTCTTCATGGGACGGCCATGGTCTCCCACAGCAGGATCATGCACTGACCTTCACAGATCTGATTACCTTGGGACATACATCACTCTGACATTGTATTTAAGCTTCAACATTCATCCTTCCATACGCAATATAGAAGAGTCAGCTTTAGACATAGCTGGTTTACAATGTGGATGCTTCAGTTTATACATGGGACATATGAGTTAAAAGCCTTTTGACATGAACAGACTTAAGATGAATTAGGAGTAAAAAGGATTCATGTTCAGTTCAAGGATTTACAGGCTTTACAACATTTCAGGAGGATAAATATTTATATAGTCATTATTTAGCTTTGCTTCCTTTCTTTAGCTATTCAGATATGTCTTCAGTGATTAGGGTTATCCACAGCAGACATATGAAGTAAACTAACACTCAAATGCATATATATATAGTTTATATATGTGTGGGTTGTTAAAAACAATGCAAAGTACCGCAAAGTACTCATTCATTACTCATCTATAAATCATGGACAATTGCCAGCACTTTGACTTTCACTATAACATTCATTTCTATGTGTAGTTTTAGATCAATGGTACATCAAATGGCAAAAGTAGAAAGTCAGAAGGTCCATAAAGAATCAGTGTGGGCAGGACAGATGAAACTCCCCACCAAAAAGGCTATAGTTGGGAGGCAGGGGGTATTATCTACCCAGGATCTCAAAATACAAAAGCAAATGCTTAAAAATGCAACAAAAGCTACATTTACTGATATAAATGTATTGAAAAAAGCAAATAGCTAACTTAAAGCTCTGAGTTTAGACCATGTTAGAATCTAGATGACATATTTTTTTCACAGATATTTTTTCACTCTGAGTTCTCATGCCTCTCTGCAAGGAGAGTTAGATCCTTGGACCTTTTAAGTATCTTACTGACCTTGTCCTGGGTGTCTTCCACTATAACGCCGTTAGCTGCTGGGATAGGCTCCAGTCAGCTGCAACCTCTAACAGGAACAAACAAAGATGAATTCTTTCAACAAACACATTTTTTCCCACTCAAATACAGGAAGAAAATGCTTACTTTGCTATTAGACGTTCATTTTATTTACTCAAGGCTAATCTGTGCACCTCATGTTCTCAGACACTAACAGAATGCTCTCCTAAGCTGCTCTGTGACCCTGAGTGAGTAAACTTTAGTTGGTGCAGTGCCACAGGAGCTGCCCGAGCTGCTCTACAGTAGTGATTTATGTCCTTGTGAGGATCCTGATGTCTCTCTTCACATTTTGATGGCAGTGATAAAACGGGGCAGTAAAGTAATGTCAGCTCTCTATAACTACAGCTGGCGTTGCTCACAGGAGGCAGCTTTGATGTGCCGCACACATTTGGAGAAAGAGCTTTGTGATCCATGCAATGACTGGCAGATACTGATACAAGAAATACTTTTCATGTACTGCTGCGGTGCAGTGCGGTTACACAAGATTCACGTCACTTAAAAAATTGGCCTATGCATATCATTTTTTATTGATTTTACACAATTTTGCTGTCTGGTTTGTATTGTATATCTTGCAGCAGATAGTATAAAGTATTCATTTATGTTCTACTGCTTATTCCCATTACAGGTGACAGGCGAAGGGAGCCTATCCCAGCAACTACGGGCCAAAAACAGTTAGTCACAGGGCTGAAACTTACGCAGACACACACTGATAGACAAACATTCACTCACATTCATTCACCAGGGGCATTTCAGATTTATCAGTTCACCTATACATGCATATCTTTGGAAAGTCTTCAATATTGTTTAACCGTCCTACAGACCTAACTTTTTAGTCACACCTTTCACCCCAAGCACAATAAATAAATAAATAAATAAATAAATAAATAAATAAATAAATAAATAAATAAATAAATGCACTAATAAAGACTGCCATTGAAAAAAATTCTAATAATTCAATAATTCAATTTTTTTTTCATGGTTACAATGGTTGACTTCAATCCTCATCATACATAGCAAAAATTAATTCTGTTTATGAAATTTAACCCATTAAATTCCACTTTATGTGGTGCAAACACACATCCAGCACAAACAGAGGCCTCTGCTCAGTCTGGGCACTTTTTCTACTTTGCCCTGATGTGCACATCTCTGTAAGAACTACATTTTGGATGTGTGCTCACAGATACACAAACAAACTCATTTCTCACCAAACACTTTCACACCAATTGATGACAACCCTAAAACACACCCAAATCATTTTAGTTCAAAAAAAAATTTTTTCTTTGCCTTGTAGGCTTGATCATTTATACAAACACTAATGTGGCCATCTCAAAATTTATACCTCTATCTACCATATGTAGGAAAATGGTGCCACCTAGTAAAAAACAATAAAAACTAAAGTTCTATTCCCTCACTATCATGAATCCATGAAATACTTGATAAAAATATAAATTTATTTTGCAGTGACAGTGTAAAATAAAAATGCTGTTTTAATGGGAATCAATGGCACACAAAATGTCTTAGGGGTAAAGGTCTAACTATTTTTTAGGCCTTTTTAAGAGGATTTTTTGGAGAAAAAAAAATCCTGAAATCTGAAAATGCATTGCACTCCTGAGGCTAAATCTATGCCATTTGAATCAACACAGCAAAAGTTATCCTCAAAAAACAGGTGCAAAACATCAAAAAATGTCTTAGGGGTGTAGGAGGGTTAAAAGTGGGAGTGTAAAGTTGTTTACCCATTTTGGAAAAGAGTATTGGATTGCATAGGGGAGTGGGTCAGTTTGACAATGCCCATATCACCAAGACTATGTTTATTAGGGGACCACTCAGTACTGCCCGGAGTACCAAAATGTGATTAAGTGGTAATAAAGGTGGGGGTGATTACAGCTGCTCAGGTAATTCTCAGCGTGTGGAAAGATCCATCCCCTCTAGAGTTCAACAGGTGGAAGGAAAATATGCTCAAAATGTAGTGTATGAAAAATTATTACCCAGTGTTAATGAGGATTTGGACAATTTTGACAAATGGTGGGGGGGTGTTTTTAGCTGAGACATTAGGTGTGACTAATGATAGTAGTTTTGTTTTTTAATGACTATGTGGGTGTAGCTGTAATTGTACAGTTTCTGTGCAGCTTTTGTTTTTCCACAATGTCATTATTATAGTGTATAGGCAATTGATGTTTTTATGTTTATACGATGGGCCCAGAATGCAAATAGAATGTGAAATGTACTACTGTTTGTTTAAGTAAAGATATAAAAGTAAATAGTTTCTACTCTTCCTCTGAGTTAGGGTTAGATGTGAATATTCTCAAATTACACCAGAAAGTCTGCACTTTAAGCCCATCTTGAGTACATAACTGTATTTTTAATATGTTTTGATTAACAACTAAAATAACAAAACTTGTGCCAGTGTCCAGATATTTATGGACCTAAGTGTAGTTTCTAACCTGGCCAGCAAGACCCATTTACTTCCTTTCATATTCAAGTGTGCACTCATGGAAATGTATTTAGAACAGACTGTCAAGCTACTAAGACTTTATTTTAAAAATGTAAGTTTTGTATTTTATACATTATGATTATTATTATTATTATTATTATTATTATTATTATTATTATTATTATTATTATTATTATTATTTATTTATTTATTTATTGTCAGACTCAAGGTCCATATAGGAATCATTACAGAAACATACCCAACAGACAGCACATACGATAATACATATATATATATATATATATATATATATATATATATATATATATATATATATATATATATATATATATATATACTAAAAACTAGGCTTCACCAGCATCAGGATAAGGCTGTTCTCAGAGTTATTCAGGCGACAGATAAATCTGTACATCAGATTTCTCATTAGTGCCTGAAAAGTACTGACATGAGCGTTACAAAACAGCAGGCTGGCACTACTGGACCAAGGCTTCTTGAGCAGAATCCTTAAGGCATCATTGTAGGCAACTTTAAGCTTCTGTATACTAGCTCTCTTATATTTACACCACAGTGGGGCAGTATACAGAGGTGTACAATAAGTTCTGAAGAGGTGGATTTTTACATTGTCTGAACACATGTGAAATTTCCTAGCCAGACTATTAGCTTGGGCATACAGCATACGACACTGCCGATATATATCATCATCATCACAGAGTTGATCTGTGATGAAGTGACCCAAATATTTAGTTTTTCTACAGACACCTAACTTTTGTCCAGAAGTGTGGGAAAACAAAGTTCTTTGTCCCCTTTGGTCCGACAAATTAGTACAACACTCTTTTTTGCATTATATTCCACATCAAACTTCAGTCCATAATCGGAACACACATTCAGCAGCTGCTGAAAGCCAGCACTGCTAGGGGAGAGTAATAATATGTATTTTAGTATATTATAGTCATACATTTACAGTAATAGTATATAACTGAATGTCTTTTTTTGTCCTGTTTTCTTTGAATTTAAAGTATTTCCTCTTTAGAGTATTTACAGGACCAGCAGCACCAAGCCAGCACCCATCCAGTAACTTATCCCAGAAACTTGTCCCCCATCTTGTCCCGGTGAGTCTCATTCCCAGATGAGCTGCCACATGGTCGGGAGTGTGAACCCCATCTGAAAACAAATGACCCACAAAGGACCAGTGCAGGACAATCCCAGCGTCCGTTCAGGGCCAGCAGAGGGAGGTAGTGCCCCTCAGGACTTCCTCAGGTTGACCCACACAGAGACCACCTCAAAGGTACGAGTAGTACTGAGAAACTAAATGTTAATTCTGTGTTCTACCTATTGATTGTAGCAAAAAGAGAATTAAGTATTTTAAGGGATTCTGTACCATTTTGAGATACAAATTGAAGATTTTAACTTCACTCACTAAAATAACAGATGAGTAGTTTTAGAAAATTCTTTACCAGTGTGCGATACAAAGGTTTTTTGACTCTTTTGCACAATAATTGTAAGTTTATTAGCTGTAGAATATGTCTGAGTGGAAGGCAATTGTGTTGTTGGAGGCGTTTTCTGATATGCCCCTGTAAAATACGTCATCTGTATATTATATGCTTTTTATATTTAGACAGTTTATTGCCAGTATTTATGAATAATACATATGTTGTAACATGTAGGTGTGTTTGCCTCTGTGACGATACTGTGGGTCAACACATTTGGGAGCAGGGGATTTCTATGTGCAGCCGTTATAAAAACACAATAATCCCAGGGTCAAAGGTTAAACCGGATCCAGGCAGGGATGGGGAAAAAATATATATCTCTGTGGCTCCAGGTGGGATGGCTCCAGATGAAATATTGGATAACAAGCTGAGCACTGGCAGTAAATGTGATGAATCAAGCGGCGAAAACAGAAGTAACATTTGCTGTACAGGGAGGACCCTGGGAGCCTGAGTACTCAAAGATTTAGGCAGAAGCAGGACCTGACCACTGAGCACACTCTCATTCCCATAACTTGCTGTTTTATAAATTTAAATCCTTATATGACACATCAGATTTCATAGAACGCAATTTTTTAATATGCTCTTTTTATCCATGGTTCACAATACACACATCAGTAAATTAGAATACCATGAAAAAGTTAATTAATTTTAGTATCTCAATTGAAAGTGAAACAAATGAGGAAAATGTTTCAAGCATTTTTAATTCAAGCTAACAGTCAATGGAAACCACAATTAACTATCTAATTAATTTATTGAAAATGTATTACCTGTAAATGTTTATAGCTTTGTATGATTGCTTTAAACAAAAATGTATTTATTTCGTTGTAAAGTACTAAGTCATGTGGGAATATATGTAATGTAAATATAATAACCCATAATGTCCAGTAATACTACATGTAATTCAGCTCACATATAAATAAGAAAAAGAGAGTTCAATAATTTTATATCAGCTGAATTGTTTTTATCCCATTTTACCTGCTTTATTTTTAGCACATTTTTGTAGCAATTTGAGATTTGTGTGTCAATAGTAAAATGCACAATAAAAATGTATTATTAATATTTGTTGTTTGTTGTTAGTATTTATTACAACATATACATGGAGACTGTGACATTTTAGCAAAGTTTGAATGTATTTTTTTTTTTTTTTGTTTTCCCTTGACAAACCTGTAACCTTAGCAGCTGCTGGTGAGAATATTTTACAAACTGTTTATTCATGTTTAAAAAGCCAGAGTTATTGAGACTAGAAGTGTCCACAGACTGGATTAGGAGCTTAACAAGTGACAATTATCACCATGAACACTGGATGGCATTGTTGCTGTTCAGGAAGACAGTCATTTGCAGCATGACTTCATTGGAGTTAACGTCTGGGGCAGATTTACAGTAATGCTTCACAGTGCGGCGACTGCCACTAAATGTGACATTTCTGTTAAGCAGATGCACCTAAAACTTCTCAAAAGTACTCAAAAGAAAAGTAATGGCAGTCACAGTTTTTATTATCACATTGTTCAGTTGTGTGAGCCATTGCTTTGGAAATGTAAAAAAGAAAATACAGAAGTGGAAGAAGTGCTCAAAGTATGTACTCTAGTAAAAGTAGTATTCCAAAATGTCACTGCTTACTTCTACTCAAGTACTTAGTGGAAAGATTACCTAAGGATGAAGGGCCTACTTGCTTTGGTTTCTAGTGCTGCTACTTTTACCATTACTGCCACAATTACTACTTCTAGTAATACTACTTCTACCACTACTACTGCTACCACCATTAATATTATTACTGCTACTACACACTTTCCCACCAAGGTCAGAAAGTGCTGTAAATTACTTACTTTCCATATCTGCAGGAGTATATGGCTTTAAATAAACACAGTAAATATGGCTTTTACATTAGTACTAGTTACCAAGTTCAAAAGCATTGAAATATTCATGTTGCAGTGTACAGAATTTTATTTTATTTTATTTTTTTTGCCAGGATTGTTTCTGAAATATGAGTTGTGTTGACATACTGTTTGGGAATAGGACTCAAACCAGATTTTCTGGTTTTTCTTTGGCACACCCAGTACTCCTGTATTTTGTTCTGGCCACCAGACACTATGAAAGGTCACTCACGCTTCAGAAACACCGCTCCATAGGCTACATTTAACACCTCAGTATGCACAACTACTAGAATACAGCTATTTTATATCAGTGTAACCGTGATATTCATATGAACTACATACAACGTGCAATATGTGTCAGTATATTTTACTTTCCTTCAGGCAGAGACAATACTCCATATCACATTCCTCCAATTGCCACAGAATCTCTGTTTTTGTGCAACACAGTGATATAAATAACAAGAACACATGGTACAAGTACACATCCACAAAGTAACAATTATAAAAACTAAAAATTAGTCTGGTGTGAATGCATTTGTCTTCAAAGCACCTGCTAATATGGAAGTTAGAGTTTGGCACTGTGAAAATTGTGTAAAAGGTGTCCAATAGATTATGACCATTGTTAAAATAATTACTTAAAACAATGACAAAGAAAACAGCAACAAAAATATCAGTAACTTAATAATTAACAACAAGACGTTATATCAGCATGTGGACTCATCTATTCGACCTGGTGCAAAAAATGAAAATAAAAAAATAAAATAAACCCAATTCCAAAAAAAAAAAAATGTGGCAATGTGTAAAATGCAAACAAAACTATCATTTGCAGATGTTATAAATCTTATATTTTATTCACAAAAGAAAATAAACCATACAGTACGTGCTTTAAGATGAGTTGTTTTCTTATATATTCTTGTTTATGAAATGTTGAAATATATCACTTTCAACACCTCATGTATTATTAATGTTCTATTGTGAAATAAATACAACTAACGACTGTATTCTGTATTTATTTACATTTTAAACTTCAGATTTGGGTTTGTATGTTTTAAAAGTGCAGTTTAAAAATAGTGGTCAGGTTTTGTGCCATTAGAAAGATAAGAATGTGGTGAAATGAGAGTAGATTTAGCCGTGTCTGAGGCTGTGCTGTCGTCTCGTGACCTGTGTCAGATGACAGCCGAGGTCTCCAATAAGCAGCCTTGTTCCCCACTACAGTACTCGCTGAAAATGTCTCTTCCAATACACATCCTATTGAAGGCAACAAGCGCATCAAATACTAAATCTGGCCTTTCCACCTAATTGTTTTCCACGCTCCACTGAATCTCCTCCACCATCTCTCACTTCAGCAACAGAAACCACCACTTAAAATGCTGTTTAAATTCAGTCTTTAGTCTCAGTACAAAGACAGCCTATATCAGTGGTACGTTATGTTACAGGCAGCATCTCCACGGTGGACAGCAGCAGCAGCACAGTTGTCGTATCGGGTTCTTCTTCTTGTATCGTGCTGCTAGTTTAAACTTCTCATTGGTTGCAGCCACATAGTCCTGTGTCCTCTCCACATTGGTCTGTATGTGGTCTATGAAGGCCCCTTGTTCTTCCACCAACATAAAGATGTCCATAAACAGGTCCCTGAGCTCCGTTAAGCTGCTCTCCAGACTCAGGAGCTCCTATTGGGATGAAATACAGGGACTAACAGGGTTAGTTACATACTGTATAGTGAAAAGAAAAATTGTGTATTCTACCTGAATCTAAATCTGAATGTGATCAGATAGACAAACAAAATATCTGATTATTATTACAGTTACACAGAATCATCAGGTAGGGCTGCAGTTTAAAGTGTTTGCAAAGGGGAGGCACTTTTAGTACAATACTTGGAGGTGATAAGATGAAGCACCAGCTAGTGACGGTCTACCATAATTTTTTTTGGTCAATCATAGCAAAATTTACTCATATGGACATAGCCAATACCAAACAGGCACAAACCAATGTTAAAAATCATCATTATCCAAATTCAGTTTGCCGTATAGCATAAACATACTGACATAACCATTCAGAGAAAGGAAGGTTTACATAAAGCACCTTGCTAAATATGGTTCTGTTTTCACAACAGCATGTTTTGTTGAAAACATATACAATTTTTTTTTTTTTTTCCATAAGGCTGGCTTTCTCACAACTCAAAAACTGAATCCAACCAAGGAGATGTTTGTGGCGGACACTTTGGACATTATTTCACACACAAATCTACACTTTTGTTCTGGAGGTATTGGGGAGGGGAGTCCCCAGGTGGTGGGGGCAGCTTCATGAATACCACGAAAATGGTTTTCTTGTTCAGTTGTTGGAGTTGCACAAGAATAAAGAGACTCGAAGCTCCCCTCTCCTTCGTTTTTTTTGTGCACCTCCACATGTTTTAGTTTTGCTGCAGCTACAACTCCACTGAAAATGATCTTTGGCTGCCTGTTCCCTACCTCTTGGCTTCTGAGTCTTCATATTTTGATGACTTACTGTTATTCATATTTTACTTAGTACTTTTGTGCACTGCCAGAGCTAACAACAAAATGTAAAAGTTGTAGTGAAAGTTGCAGAGCTTCTGGTGTGTACTGACTTTATCAGCACAGTGCACAGCACCCTTTATCTGGCCTAACATGCTTACTACAGATTCTTCACACTTACTACAGTTTTCTTTCCCACACCTGAGCATTTCTGTGTGAAAGGACAAACAGTAACGGCATAATTCATGTGTTTTCCTGAACCGCCTTCTTGTGTAACCAAACCCTAAGTCAGTGAGTCTGGCTGGCCTGGAATTTGCCCCACTGCAATAAGAGTTCAAAGTATGCTGGGCAAATTACTTTCTACTTTCCTAAAATGTGAATCACTTATTGCTAAATGTAATCTAAACTACTACTACTGTGTATGCCAGCTCTCACCTTATGTCTCTGTTCGATCTCAGAGAGCTGTGAGCGTGTGATCCGGGTGTCGTTCAGCAGGTTCTCGTTGAAGACGTCCCATTTCCCTGTAGCCACCATCTCGTTCACCTCGTCCTCGGTCACTTCCCTCCCCGAGACCTCCAGCTGACGGATAATGAAGTGCTTACAGCGCTCCTGCTTGGTCAGCAAACTTTCATTATACAGCCGCATGACCTGCAAATAATCGTACAGGAAAGAGCGGCTGGATTCAGGAGTATCATGGGAAAATGAGGTGAGTAAGCTGGAGTTATTACTTTCATTAGTTTGGATTTTAGTAAGAGATAAATATGCCATGTAATATATCAATAACTAAGTATACAGTAAAATGGAAAAGAAAAATTTGTAAAGTATTTTTTTATAATTCTCCATATAAAAGCAAAGTAGTCATGGTAGTAATAGTGATTAATTTATTGTTGTATAGAGATGGTGTAGGTGGGAGGTTTAATAGTATTTCCAACCTGGTGGAATTTGCGGGACAGTGCTGCATGCTGGGAGCGCTGTATCCTGGCAGTAACAGAAGCAGGTCCCTCCAGGTCCTCCGTCTTCTGGACTTGTTTTGAAAGTGCGTCCAGGCGTCTGTGGATACTTTCTGCTTGGAGCTTGATGTCCCGGGTGATGCTGCTCTCTTTTTTCATCACACTGAACCGACGCATCGTGGCCACCAGCATCTTCTGCTGCTGGCTGAACTTGAGCACCTATGTGTCATACGGTATAGGAAGTGACTGATGTGCACTGTTGAGAATTAAATATATACACACATACTCTCACATGGTTTACCTCGACATCTAGTGCAGAGATATCATCTCGGATTTCCTGGATCTCAGACAGGATATTCTCAATAACAGGCTCCTCCTCGAAGACCACGGCCTCTGGAGTTATGACCCCCACTACCGCAGAGTCATCGTCATGGTCATCCTCTGAGAACGGATTGGTGCTCTCTGTCTCCTCTGAGCTGTCCTGGGCCCTCTGCTGCAGCTCCTCCAGACGGTCCCTCATGGTCACTCCAACTTAGAGCAGTGGAGCAGTGGACAGGGCTAACAAGACTTAAAAAAAAAAAAAAAAAAGGACATGTTATTTTAGCAAGCTGAGACAGCACAGCATCATTAAGTGATTCTAATGATCCACTTGACTATGTAAGGGAGATGACAGTATTGAATCAAGCATACAAAAGGAGAACAGTGACCTAGCAAATGTCGGATGGCATGTTCCACACAGTTACACAGAACCATGAGGAAGGGTTCCAGTTGAAAGTGTTTGCCAAGCTAATTATAGCAACAATGACGCATATGGACATAGCCAAACACCCCAACAGCTACAACAGGAAATCAATGTTATAAAAAGTTCTACGCTAAAATTTTCCAGTGTCGCTGTGTTGTTTACAAGCCATGCTAAGAGCTAGTGATGGATCGGTCACAAACGAGCCTGTACCAAGAGCCGGCTCTATAAAGTGAACGGTGAGAACCGGCTCCAATCCACAAGCATTTTTTTTTTTTTTTTTTTTCCTGAAATAATGTTTTCAAAACAGGGCAGACAATAACAGAGAAGAAACCAGATCAGCCTCTAAGCTGAGGCACTTAATCTTCCTCAATCTGCCCTAAAAAATAAAATAAGTTCAAATAAAAGCAGGATAGATGGTAAAATGAAGAGCTACTTGGGAGCCAAAAGATCTGGGTCTTTTTGGTGAGCCGAGCCAAATAATTCAGCTCACTGAAATGAGACAAAATTCCCTTCACTACTAAGAGCGCTTGTTGCTGTGGGCAAACTAAAAACCCACACACTCGCTGAGCGGGAAAACCACCAGCTTGTATCATAACCAGGCATAATAGATAATAGACTAATCTTGTAAGAATCTAGCTTGCTGCACAAGTCATAGAGAATGGAGGAACATAATAAAAAGAAAAATCTAAAAAAAATAAAAAATAAAATGTGCCATGTGGAAGTAATCAGCCAGAGTTCTGATTTGGGACATTCAGCTTCAGTATACACCCAGTAACATGTGACAGGCCTGGGTATAGACACCTTTCCTGAAAGTGGGTCACAGTGATTGGGATCTCCCACTTAACTGCTCCAAAATAGTCAAAAAGGAGCAGGCTTCCCTCCTGAATATCTTTAACCGCATGGCTTGCTGTACTTCTGAATCTTGTCTTAGGACTGTTTTTTTCATGCGATATTATCAATGCGTAGTTTAATCCATTAACTAACTGATCGATTCACATTAACCCACACGAAGAAGGGAATTTCCAATACTTTTCCAGATAGGACTGAGGTTGTAACAATCTTCATAACCTCACTGATTCTAAATTACAAGGTTTGTCAAAAACATACTTTGCATAATTAAATGTAAGATGTCCAGTGAGTGGTCTATGTCAACAGCATTCCTCAAACACATGACTTCAAAGGAGGATAAGCACAGATTGTCCACTCCTTATCTCTACAGAAGACACTCACTGATACAAGATCCAGAGCAGAGTTTTCTCGTGAACACGCTGGATGCCTGAGAATCTATCTTCGATCTGTGATATGAGCATAACTAATGAGGCTCGGCTGCACTCTGCTGAGCTCTCAAACGTATTTTTAACTCCACAAGAAACACAAGGTAAACAGGCACAGGGTTTATCTGCCACATCAGTCACATTGACTCCACTCCTTTTCCCATGGGAACCCAGACGCAGGTTTGGGTACAGCAACAAACTCAGCAAAAATAAAGAAAAACTCACACAACTTTTGAACTGTAGTCTTGATAAACACATTAACTAAAATAGACACAAAACTTTATAGGCAGAGGTGGTACTCGCAATCTGTAGCCAAGAAAATGTACTGTTAAATCAAAATAATGTTAAGTAATTAATGTAGTTAACAAAATTAGTACTTGAGTAAAAGCAGAAAGTATTAAAAGTAAAGTTTGTTCTTGTTCCATACTTCCACTACTTCTATTCCTTCCATTACTACTGCTATTCCTACTATTACCATTACTATGATTACTACTACTACAACTGGAGCTACTACTACTAGTAGTAAGGTAATTGCTATTGCTACTAGTATTACCAATACTACAGTTCTTCTTACCAACATTACTACTTTTACTGCTAGTACTAATATTCTAATATAATCCTGCAACAACCAGTATTAGCACTACTACAATGATTACTACTATTATAACACAAAATAACACTACTGCTATTACTACTACGACTATTACCACTACTACAACTGCCCCTACTATTACTACACACTTCGCCACCAGAAAAAAGTAAAATGCTGTATCTTCTTAAACTGACTCAAAGTATGTTTTGTTCTCTTGTAAAGCATACTTAAATGAATTACTTATATATTACTTATATGTACTATCATAATGTTACTTCCACTTCTTGACTAAGACTACATTTTAAAGGATTTTTCACAGACCACAGTGTAGCCAGAACAAAACGTTCCAGATTAAACTCTGACACACCAAAATCAAATTCTTGGAGTATCTCTGTTCAAAAATATTCACTAGCACATTCAGAAGAGTGAAATAGTGAAAATGTGAAAGCCTTGTAGTGTAATTGAGATTGAGAAGCATAATCTTTTCAAACACCACTCATTGTTTGGTGGGTGGAAAATATAGCAGCACTTTGCAGAGAACTGAAGGATTTCAAATCAAGGCTGATCCTATTTCTGTGTAGAGCTGAATCCTCTCAGAAAACTCTTCATTTTGTTCAGATGTGTGTGGGAGGAAAACCTTAAGTAACTATTACAAAGTGGTACTCTGAGAATGTTAAAGTATCTGTTGTTGTTGCAGACACAGCTCTATCCCTCTTTGTTTCTACCTGGCTGACCCACAAGAGCCGATTAAAAGCATTGCTCAACGGATTAGGAAGCACTTTTTCTAGAGTGTAGCCTAAAAACCCAGAAGAAAGGGGGAAAGGGGGTTGTGTGAAGTTCCCGGGACACTTTCTTTACAGAATGAGCAGACTGTGTTCTCCAAAACATTCACAGTTCACAGTATACACAGTCCTCCTACTGCTTTGCAATCATAAGCAAAGGTGAAAGAAACTACATCATTTTACCAGGCTAACTGTTTAAGTACTGTTTTTCAATAAAAGATACTATTCTTTTACTTACATACAAGTCTGCTTATCACAAGTACTTTTTAATCTCTAAGTAGATAATAGTATTTTTAACCTCTGTGGCAAAGTGAAAAGGAGTAGTAGTAGTAGTGGCAGTGACAATAACAGTATTAGTAGTAGTAGTAGTAGTAGTAGTAGTAGTAGTGGTACCACTGCTAGTAGTATTGTAGTCGTAGTCTTACAGTCGCATTAGTACCAGTCAAAATTAAGTACAGGTGGTAGTAGCAGTAATAATGGTAGTTGTACAATTTGTAGTATTGGTAATAAGTAATAGTAGTAGCAGTAAGTATTAGTATACCTACTTACAAATGTACTTAAGTATACTTTGAATTATATTATAAATAAATCGATAAAATCTAATATATTAAGTTAGTATGAAGCTGGAAATTAAACTGATGGTCTGTGACACTGCTTATATCTTGCAATGAAAAGGATTGAAATATTATGCAAATAAATTGTGTCTAGAGTTGATTCTGTAAATTTAGACTGAAACAGCTTTGTAAGAATGAAAGTGCTACAATCCTTAGGTTAGAAAGGGGCAGATAATATAAGATTACTCTTCTTTCTGCTCCTTTTCCTTCATTTTTCATTTTGCTGACATGTAAACTCAAAAATAAATAAATAAACTTATCATTTACTGTAACTTCTATTTGTGTGGTATTATTTTGAAGTAACAGTACTTTTACTTACTTTGACTCTGTTTATGTGTGAAGTATTAACACTGAGTCATTCTATGCAGGTGGAACAGACAGAGCAAACAAAAGTCATTGTTATCACAGGTCACACACATTCAGTCCATGTGGGTCAGGAAGAAATACCTTTGAGTACTGTAGAATGGGACTTTTAATCTAAAATACTACTACTACTACTACTACTACTACTACTACTACTACTACTGCTACTACTACTACTATCTTCTTTTCTTTCTGCTTCTTCTTCCCAAGGTGGCCACACTGTTTTTTATATTGCTTTGGATTAGGTTTTATGCCGGCTGCCCTTCCTGAAGCAACCCTCTCCATTGATACGGGACCTTGGCTTTGTGACCCCTTGTTGCTGAATTAGTACTACTACTATCACTTCTACTTCTACTACTACTACTACTATTACCACTACACTATCATGTGAATCAAAACTAGATGACTATGTAGATCAGAAACTATAACTAATTAAATTTAGAATAGTACAGTACCCTTTATCAGCATAAGGAAAAACTATTGGTACTACTGCTACTACTACTACTACTAATACTACTACACTGTTACATGAATCAAGAAGGACTAAGTATCCTTCAAAAACATCACCACAGCATATGCATTAACATTTTTATAAGCATAATTTGGACATTACCTTTATGTTTATAGTCCATCACTTGCCTTCAGCTGTAGATCCCAGTAATGTCCTCAAAACCTACTCCCATTGCCTAATCTACTCTCATTCTCCAGATTCCCATCATCCCAGGGTCTATAACGGTTATGCCACCACCTGTTTTTCAGAACGGTTTACTTTTACCCACTCTGAAACTTTTCAGAAACTCCAGTCGGGACAGTTTTAAGTCCCGCCTCAATCCCTTTGGATTCTGGCCAATAGGAAGGAGTGTATTAGCTTATCTAAAGAAATGAGAAGTGACGTGATGAGGAGACACAGTGGAGCACACAAAGCCTCCCCCTCAGGCTGGATCTTCTGTAAGAAAGAGCTGAACCATGCTGGGGCCAAACAATAGACAATGTGGTTATGGCGTCAAATGGACTTCTAATTCAAATGTGAAGTGAGGTGGAAAATAACAACTTTTATTCAAGATATTTACTGCACATGGAACGTACAGTTTTAAAGGGAATGTAATAATAATAATAATAATCTTTGTTAATATAGCACTTTTAAAAGGTTTACAAAGTGTTTAACAACATAAAAAAATCACAAAAAAACAACATATGAATGACAGAATAATTAGAAATAAATACAAATAATTATTATAAAAAGGGAAGTTGATAAAAGTGGGTTTTGAGACGAGATTTAAAACATGTCAGTGATGGTGCCAGCCTTATTTCCTCAGGCAGGTCGTTCCAAAGTCACGGGGCTCAGACCGAAAAAGCTCGGTCAGCTCTGGTCTTGAGTCTCGACCCTGGAACAGCTCACAGGGAGCTAAGGCTGCGGCGAGGCTCGTATAAAGTCAATAACTCTGTGATGTAGCTCGGGACAAGACCTAAATGAGCTTTAAAAGTGATCAGTAAAATTGTAATGAGTGTAATGAGGCTAAAACCAGGGTGATGTGTTGTTGCCTGATAAAACCAGTGAGAAGTCTAGCTGCTGTGTTTGAACAAACTGGAGGTGCGAGAGCGATTTATTGTCTAGACCGGAGAGGAGGGAGTTACAATAATCGAGCCTGGAGAAGATGAAAGCGTTGATTGCAGAGTTGAGATCCAGGGGAGTGAGAATTTTCCTAATTTTAGAGATGGTGCGAAGATGGAAGATGAAGTGTTTTTGCTTTCTATGTGATCTTGGAATGTGAATTTATGTTTGTGTACATTTTCATGACATTATGCTTAAAAAGTGAATTTATTTCAGTAGTTCAATTTAGGGAAGACCCTACAGGTAAAACCCAATTTTGAGATTTTGAGCCAGTTTACTTCTTTAAAAAATAAGCCTTCATACTGCAATAAAAAAAGTTCAATCTACACATTAGGGGTTGATTTCATTGCATTTACTCAACTTGCGTCACATCAGCTTCAAAAGCTGTTTTCTTAAAATGAGTTTTTCTCACACTCTGAGTCAGAAATCTACATTTCAGTAGCATCTACAAGTACCAACATTTCCAGCCTTTGATTTAATCATTTTTTGAAGGTTTTCACAAAGGAATTTGTTATCATAACTCCTAGTCTGATTTACTGGGCACTGTACTCCTAGGCAAAATGTCTTTTTTTAATGGCTGTTGGCAGTATTATAGTTTACTGAGAGATCAGATAAGATATCAGTTCCCCCAGTACAACCCCTTTATCTAATACAGTCATATGTAAAAGTTTGGGCACCCCTCTGACGTTGCATAATAATTTACTCTTCATGAAAAAAGATCACAAAGGTATGTTATTCATTTTCTACTAACATCTGGCAATTTTCAGTGTAGCAGTATTTAGGTGTATGAAATTAAATGAAATATGAAAAAATGTCCTTGCAAATATTTGTTGTTGTTTATATATAAGTTTGCTGATTTGAATGCATGTAATTTCTCAAAATAAAATAATTGCAACACAAAACTTGATAGATTAGTTAGTTAAGCCTTGAACTTCATAGACAGTTGCATTCAATGATGAGAAAAGGTATTTAAGGTGGTAATCAGGAAATGGAAGGACACAGGTAAAGATGTTAAGGCCAGGTCAACAATTCAGAGCACTTTTGCACAAACAACAGCTGTAGGGGAGGGTGAGTCACTTGAGGTATGCAAAAGCTCATGTAGACAAGCCAGATTCATTTTGGAATAATGTAGTGTGGAGTGATATATGTCAATAAAATAAATATAGTTTTTTAAACCTTGCTCAATTTAATATACAGATATTGTTTTTTTAAATGTATGCAAATGTGAGCATTTTTACATATATACAATGTCTAATTTGAATATGAACATATTAAATGGTTCAAAACTTACAATATATGTTTTGATGTTGATGGCAGTAATCTACAGAAAAAGTTTCGCATTGATATCTATTAGTACAAGTCTATCAATATGTGTTGTACTAGACACAAAGTGGAATATTTCTTATTTATTTTGTGTGCCAAGGTTGAAGGTGTTATAGCAGTAGCTGCAGCAGATGTAGAAGCAATATTTGTAGTAATAGTAGTAGTTTTAGTGTTGTTGGCAGGCCCTTCGACAGGCAGGGACTAAGGGGTCTGTTGTCCCAGGCCCCAGGGTCAGAGGGGCACAGAAATGATACCTCTTCTTATATTTTCTAGTTTAATGGGGCCATGTGAAGCCTTCTTGCCCTGAGCCCCAGCAAACCTGTCAGCAGGCCTGGCTGTTGTAGCTGAAAACATTTTCTCAATGAATAGTTTTTTTCCCCTAAAGTAATACAAGCAATTTGTATTTGCCTTCTTTTTCTGCCCTTTCACTTCCTGCCTCTTATACCTCTGTAGTGTTGCCCTCCTGCTCCCAGTCTATTGTACTCCTTTGGCCTCACTAACTCTATTGAGACACTTTTGACAGATTTTTACTGACAAGCTCTGAAAACGCAGGAGGTTCGGTCCAAACACAGAGAGAGGACGCGGTGGCTCTGTGCAGTGTGCCGCCCGACGCACCGGGATGAGCTGGAGGAGCTGTTTGAAGTACAGAGCATCAGAGAAGAGAGAGGGAGCAGTGAGAGGATGAGAGGAGAGCGGAGGGGACAAGAGTTCATCTGCGTCACTGCAAAACTTTGAAGAGGATTTTCTGACAGGTCTGTCCCGGAGACTGGAGGTTAAAACTTGTAAATGCAACAACATTGTTAAGGTTATGGTCGCTGAGAGGTGTGTATTCAGATACTCTACAGACTTGAGTTGAATAGTGACTACTAGTTGCTGAATATTTAGTTTAAGTATATTTTTAATGTTGACCTGTACTAGAATATGTCTGTTCTTTATAGCTAACAATTCCTTATTGTTCAGAGGTTTCAGTGAGTACTGATTTTTCTTCATGTTATTGTCTTATAAACAAATTAAATTTTACTTTTTTTCTAATCTCATGTTAGTGTTTTAATTGAAATCACTTTCAATGACCTTATACTGGATTAAAAGTCCTTGTTGTTACATAAGCCAATACCCACTCAACTTCTTACAAGCTCTGATAATGAAAGCAATAAAGAACCTTTAAATGCTTAAATAGACTTTTTTTGCGCTTTTAACCATGTTATAATAAGTTTTCAACTTGGAGTAGTATTTTGTTTCATTTACACATCTTTGAGTAATCATATACTGATGCCTGTCTCAGCTTTATATCTTATCTGTTAGCGTCATGTTGCTCATAGCATGCTAAAGGGCCATTTTATGCTCTCCCCAAAAGACATTTTCCATACATATACAGTGCTATCCAATAAATTAGAATATCTTATAAAAGTGCATTTTTCCTCTCAGAGATTCAATTAAAAAAGTCAAACACATATATCCATAGTGTCACTACGTTCAGAGTAAAACATTTCAAGCATTGGTTTCATTTTTTTTTTTTTTTTATAATTATGGCTCACAGTTTCAGAAAACCACATTTGCAAAATTAGAATATTTCATGAGACCATAAACAGAATGATTAAAACAGACTTCATAGACTTTCTCTGGGGTTCAGGTCTGGAGAGTTTGATGGTCAGTCTGTCCCAGTAATACCATTGCAGTGTGGGCCGGACCCCAAATCCTGCTGGATGATAAAACTAGCATCTCCATAAAGCTTGTGAGTAGAAAGAAGCCTGCAGTCATCTAAACCTTCACAGTAAAAGGCTGTGTTGATTGGCTACTTCAGGAAACACAGAGGCCTATTACTTTCCATTAGAAAAGCTGCTGCTGACACTGTCTCTGGGTCAGCCCTGACACAGTTGTAGATAAATGTCTTGCTCTTTCTGTGTGTGGAGGCTCTTGATGCTCTGACTCCAGCCTCAGTCCACTTCCTGTGAACTTCTGCAATGTTCTGCTCTGGGTTTTTCTTGACATTTGTCTCCAGGATGCAGCTGTCCATCTTTTTCTCCCACACTTATTTTCTTTTCACTCATATTTCTTGTAATCTGCTTTAACACAGCAGACAGATTCTTTATCAGTAACCTTTTGTGATTTATTTATTTTTTTTCTTCTCTGTGGAGGGGTCAGTGACTGAACAACTGTCCATCGCCCTCCGCATGATTGTGTGGCCGAATGAACCAGACTAAGAATATTTAAAGGCTTAGGAAACCATTGCAGATGTTTCTAGTTAAGTTATACTTTACTGAGTGTGACACCAACAGTTTATAATAAACTTTTTCACAATATTCTAATTGTGTAACTAATTAAATTTGGGGTTTCCTGTAACTGTGAGCCATAATTAGTTTATGTGAGTTAAGTTAAGTTATATGAAAGTTAAGTTATGTGAAAACAAAGCTTGAAAGTCTTCACTCTGGATGCAGTGAAACTATAAATACAGTATACATGTTTGACTTTTTGAATTGAACCTCTAAGAGAAATGCACGTTTACATGATATTCTAATTTATTGGATAGCACCTGTACATTATGTTGTAAAACGTAAAATACTAATGCAAAGGTGTCCAAAATAATTTCAAAAAGCTTGAAAAAATCATACTATGGCCCTTTTATTGTAAAAATACTTCTGAAAACAGGGGAATAAATAACTGGGAAAAACACATTGCTTAAGTAAAACAAAACACTGCTAAAATAAAAAATTAAAATAATAAACAACTGTGTAGAACTAAATGCTTTCATTTTCTTATAGTTCTAGGTCACAGGTGTCTGGAGCATATCCCGGCCTTAGATGACGCACACTGATACACAACCATTCACTCTCATTCATTCACTGGACAGTGGCTCAGTAGGTAGAGCCATTCATGTACTGGAAGGTTGGAGGATCAATCTCCGTTTCCAGGATTGCAGACACTACACCCTTACCTGTCCATGTGTTAGTGTGATTGTGTGTTTGGTGGTGGAGGCCTGTGGGCGCAGAATGGCTGCCATGTTTCTGTCAGTCTGCCCCAGGGCTGCAGCTCACTACCACTGAGTGTGAGTGAGGAGGGAATGAATAATGCACCAAACTCCCCCTGGACCTTAATCGTTACTGAAAAAAAGTTGAGTAATCAGATATTTTGAACTAGGATGTTAACATAGCTCAGCTGAGTTGAGATGTAATTACTTCCTGTACATGCTCCCTAAGGAGAGGGCTGCGTGGTGCAGTGTAAGTTTCCTACATAAACTGTCCCTCATTTGTAAGAGCATGAAAAAACAAAACAAGTACACAAAAACAAATCATAAACCCCCATCTTTTTGATTCCTAAAATGTAAGAAGGTATATTGGAATAATAAGAAATAAGATAAGTAAACAGATAAAGGGCATATCAATGTAACTTCAATGTAAAAATAAAAAGTAAAGGGAAATGTAATCTCTCCTCTGTGCTTCCTACAGAGCTGTGAGAAGTGTGTGTCACTGAGCTGCTGTCTCTGAACCAGTAGTTAGTTTGACTGTATAGATACTGCAGAAATCTCTATGTAATTAAAGCCACGTCAGGACAAGTGCTTTGATATCCTCCACTATAGGCTCCAGAGACTCCGCAAACAGAGACAAAGAGACACCAAAACCTACACCATAACTCTGAAAAGGATTTTAAACACTGCATTGTATGATAGTGTGTCTGTCTAAAGGAGTGGGAGGAGGTAAGAAACTGATACCGCGCTGGAGAGCAATGGGACCAGCTGTGACGTAGTGATACTTTACGTCACGGGCTGATACATGCGGGGGACATTTTGGCAAACATTCCTTGTAAACACAATAATACAAAAAGTTGAAAGGAGTTTGGATTACTTTCTGACCACTGACAGATTTCCAACAGTTTCCTGGCTTTCCACACCTCACTTTCTTCATGCATTCAATACTTTTTCCCTGTGCTTAATCCGTAAATCAAAAGATGCCAGAACGAAAATTGTGCTTTGACACTGGAATCTATAAGGCCAACACTTATACTGGAACATACACACAACACAATGCAAAGGTGCACACAAATCCCAATACCAAGAAATTGTTTATTTATAGGCAATTTAAGTTATATTTTTAAAATCCTTTACTGTATTGAGTTGTTTAATACATCTGATACTGATTTAGTCGTTTTATTTTTCTTATATTTTATTGTTTATTATTGATTGCCCATTAGTTTAGCTTTTATTGTGAAGGGTTCAAGTGAAAATTAAGCTCTTAACTAAGTGTGACAGAGACATAAGTAGTGAGGTTTGTATTTTTAAAAAAAAAGTTTTTGTGTAACTCTTTACACATCTGACCTTTAAGTTTCAGAGCTCAAAAGAGCCAAATGTAGTCAGTTGTCATTCTGAGTTGTGCCCAAGTTTTGTCTGTCAAAATAAAAAAGTTTCCAGATCTTGTTCCGGCAGGATCCGGCTCAAATTAAACCCTGCTTTTTCCCTGTCATTCCATTTTTTTTATATATTATTTAATTTCTGGAGTTCTCTGCTTTGGTTTCTGTGAATTACTTGGGATGTTACTGACATCTAGTGAAAATGTTTTGTCAGTAGCACTGTCAAAAATACTGCATATTTGTTGAAAAGTGTCAGGACGTGATCAGTACTTATTTTTCCTGCTGTATGTGAACATGATTCTGAAACGCTGCTGTCATCGCTGGCCCAAAGCAGACAGTGACTTCTGGAAGTGTTCCTGTGTCCATGAAATTATTTCCAGTACGAAAATAATTTTAATGGGGTGCCACTTGTGCATCTGAAACAGTACTAATCATAAACTGAATAAATACACACCTTTCTGGCTTTGTTATGTTACTGACCTGCTTCACATTAACCTAAATTCCAAAACATTTTATTTTACACTCCAATGGTAAAGTGTAACCACAGTGTAAATACTTGTAACAAACTGTAATATCATGTAATTATATTGTATTTACAGTAGGACATTTTGTGCATTTACAGTTTCTAGATACAAATATGATTAAAAAAAAAAACACTTGTTACAGTACTCTCTCAAAATGCATTTTGCTTTTGCACAAACAGCACAGTGACTACTTTACTCAGTGGTAATGTGCACTTTGACAGAGTAGTGTTTTTTTTTTTTTTTATTGTTTTATCAAATTTGTATCTAGAAACTGTAAGTACACAAAATTCCACTATGTAAGTACAAGTTATTACAGTTTGTTACATTGAAGTTACACTGCATCAAGTGTAGTGTAAAATAAAGTGCTTTTCAGTTTTATTAGTCAGGTTATATTTTACAGCTTTTTGTTGCCTTCCACTATTTAAACATGTGTTGCTTCAGATTCAAAGTAAACTATTACTTATATGAAACATGTCACAGTTTTGACATCTGGTGTGTTATTTATGCTCTATGTTGAAAAAATACATTATAGGTTTGTGCATAGTGGCAGTTTTAGCCATTTAAATGACAAGCTAACAAACGTACTTGGTTCTGACTTGTGTGCTGTGTCAGTATTCAATCTACAAACATTTCACAGAATATATTACTCAAAAGACACCATTTTTGTCTAATTAAGCCCTTTGGATGTTAATATTTTTTCAGTATACCTCATATTATATGCTAACATGGTCCTTCATTAGACAAATGCTCTCCGTAGTCCATTGAGCTTCATATATGGGTCACACAACAGCCCTAAGAGCAAAAAAGAGTGAGATAAATGAGGAAGAGAGAAATCTGGTCAGAGGGGCAAGGATAATGAGGTCAAAACATGGTCATTAAGATAATCACAAAGACGGATACGGAGCTGGTGGCCTTGACTACTAAAATCATCTAGAGATTAATGCTCCCATTGGGAACTGTACACATTTGTGCCTATAGGCTTATTGTATGTTTTAATTTAAATCACAGTTCAGCAGCAAGGACCTGTCACTGGCCAACAGAGTAACCTGTGTAAGCTTTTACCTTGACAATACTGTATGTGAGCTGATGTCAAATTCTAAAGTTTCCATGTTGCGTAGAGTTTTTTTGCCCTCTAAATGACTGCTGCTACATGGAGCTTTTGACTCATCCTCCACACATCCCCCACTTGTGCCTGTGTAAACAAGCACAGCTACTGTGTAATGGTGGCACTGAAAAAAATCACATTAGACACAGTACATTAATATTAGGAAACTTAGTGCAAATAAGTCCTGCCCATGTATCCTGTTTGTTTTGTCAAGTTAATACATTTTCATTCCCTCCTTCAGTCTACACAGTTTGTAGAGAGTTATGAGCTCACTGTTGATCATGTGCACAGGTGAACTAAGGTAAAGTAGGAAATCTTTTGGCAAACACTTCAGGAGACATGCAAAAAAAAAAAAAAAACAAAAAAAAAACAACAACAACTTACATTATTCATGTGTATTGATATAATTTTTGATATTTTTATTATTTTTCATTATGAATTTCAATAAGGAACCAGATTTTTAAAAGCAAATCCTCAATCAAACTGTGCCTGTTTCAATCAGTTTGGTAAAGTTCAATTGGTAGTTCCAAAATATCATTATAAACAAAAAAATTAAAAAAATCAAGCTGTGAAGACGTTTAAATTGTATTTATGGTGCTGTAATCGTAAACATTTCATGTGATTATGCAAGAATGATTTCCTGTGATGTTATACAACTACACCCACTGTGATGCTGTGATTTAGGATCAGCTTTGATGATTGGCTGTTTATTTTTTTACATACAAAAATAACTCAACCGTTATTTGTCCCACTTTACCTGACTTTATCTAAATCAGCACTTAATTTTAATGAGAGAACTGATACTTGCCCGACTAATTGTTAAGTTTGTTCTATACTCTATCCACTATCTGTCATTTTGATGCTTCCAATCAGAACAGAGCAATATTACTTAAATAAAA
Source organism: Bostrychus sinensis (assembly GCA_020698575.1). Lineage (NCBI taxonomy): Eukaryota > Metazoa > Chordata > Actinopteri > Gobiiformes > Eleotridae > Bostrychus > Bostrychus sinensis. The sequence continues at coordinate 14,549,952 of CM036240.1, read as the reverse complement.
GTATAAGTAATCAACAAAATGATAACGAACTAAAAAGTACTTTAAACATCTTTTGTTTTGTAATTGCATAACTTAAACTATTGCTGTTACTACCATTACCTATTTTGTCTATTATAATTCTAGTATTAGTACTACTACAACTACAATCACTGCTGCTTCCTCTACTGATTATACCACCACTACTGCTGCTGCTACTGTTACTACTAACATTACTACTGCTACTACAATTACCAAGGTCAAAAATACTTTAAAAACACTTCAGTTCACTCTATTTACTTTCCTTCACTGCTGATGGGACAAGTTCTTGCAAAATGATACTTTGCAGCACAGACTTGCTGACTTCTTATAGAGATGTAGTGCATTTCTTGTAGGTTAAAACTGAAAATCATTCGCCCATGTTTTGACATTTAAACCTGTTTATGCAGCAGATCTGTGTCTTCCCTGAGGCCATAGCTCCACATCATCAGCTGAGTGTAACTGAGCACTTGTACTAAAACATGGGTCATTTCACCCCCTAGTGCCCTGAGACTGTCATACCATCCTCCAGCTTTTAGCACAAAACATACAGTAGAGTTTATCAGCACTATTAAAAAAAATACCATTGAACTTAGAAACTACAAAGACTGACCAAAGAAAAGTGCGCCAAGGTAAGATTCTGTTCAGCTCTGTGCTACAAGAGCAATGATGAGTACCGAGATTATCATTAGAGATACTGCGGCCTGTGATTAGAGGCTGAGGTAATGATAGGGTAGCATGGCAGTACATCTCTATAATCAAAGCACACAAAAAGATGATAAATGCATGCTTTAAAAGGCCTATGACAATTACTGCTCAGTGTAGGAGCATGTGTTAACATCACACTAGGATTTGTGTTTTACATTTTTAATCTTTTTAGTTTTACTGGTTAGTTAGTCAATGATGTTCAGTTCAGTTAGCATTTAAAGCAGGTATGAAATCAAGACACAATAAAGTGAGAGAAGAATGAATGTGTATTGTGAAATGCAGAAACAACTTTTCCAGACACTGAGAATATATTAGGTCATTGTAAGATTTTTGGGTGTTACGAGCCTCTTACTAGCTGAGGATAGCCATAGCAGCTGAGACAAATGTTGCACAATGACGAGGAAAGCTGGAAATCTCATCAAAGCTCTTTAATTTATCCAACAAAGACACCAGAAAATATGATACCGACCGACATAGGTTCCCCCTCCACAGACAACAGGCCACCCACAAACATGCCCCAAACCCTCTTTAAATAGTCTGGCCTAAACCACTAAGACCCCAGATACAGGCAGATTGATTTAGCCCTGCCCCCAATAAATATTTACAATAAAAAACACCATTTACAAAAATAGATTTCTATAATTAAGAATAACAGTTTATATATTTCATCTGTCAATGTTCAATGTCCTTTTGTCCAGTTGTTCACATAACATAGAATAGCTCCCTTGCTAAACCTCCCCTCCCTCTGGGCCTCATGGTCTGGTCCAATCAGGCCAATCTGGTGCACCTGATCTGCACTCTCATGGGTGCGCCTCCATGACAGTGCCTCAAGCAATGACCTCAAAGAAAGAGAAAGTGATGAGAAACAAGGAAACAAACCAAGTATTTCTATGGGTTAACTAACTAAATAGGATCCAATATTTAGCAGCAAACACAAAGAATAACTAACAAATAATGAATGGATTAATGTGATAAATGTGTAGAAGTATTATAATATAATGTCAATGTTAAATATTTACATAAGTATACAAATAGTGTTATATGACAGTGGGTGGCATACACCTGATTAGTGAGGGGGGGGTGACTACAGCTCCCTCACAGTCATCTATTGCAATGGGGATACCAAAATGACTTACTTAGTATTTTAATTAAGAAATAAAACTCTTAAAAATCCGCACTTTGGTGGATCAGGATTTTGCAGTGCTCCAAAAACTCGAGCTACAAATTGTCCTGGTCTGAAGCCTGGATTTAATGGAGATGGTTGCTTCAGGAAGAGCATCATGGTATAAAAACAGGAACCACCAAAATATTAAAACATCTTGCAAAACTACTGCAAAACTTCTGATATACTGTAGTTTCAGTTGCAAGCACAACACATTACATAAGGCCTGTGGCAGTAAAAACACTACCACCTGCTGGCCTGGCATACATACAGCCCTGTCTACCCATTATTGTTAGCTTATGGTTGAAAGTTGTATGAATAGAAGGTTGTTTTCAAACTGCAGGCGAGGCACAACTTTTCTGGTGTCAGGAAACCTGTTGTGTACACAAATCCTGAAATCCTGTCTGATGTTGTTTACATATGAAGGGAAGAGTAAACAGGATCAGTCAGGACAAACGCACACTAGAGGCCAGATTAATGTGAGTGTGACCCAGTGCTGTCTGTGTGCTCCAACAGGGATTTATCAAATGAATTAAGTAAATATGTGCCACAAAAATGCATATTCAGTGGATTAAGGTAAAGAAGTGAAAGTGAGTGAAATGCAATGCAGTGTATTTAAATGGTAAGATATTCTAGATCAGTGATTCTCAAACTTTTTATACCAAGTGCAACCATTTTATTAGACCAAAAGTAGTGTTAATAAACAAGGACAAAAATTGAATTAAACCAGGAATAAACCAAGTTAGGATTAATCTAGGGCCAAAAGAAGTACTAATCTAGGACTAACCCAGGACTAAACCAAGTCTAAACCAGGGCTGATCTAGGACTAACCCAAGAATAAATCAATAAATCTAAACCAGGACTGATCTAGGATTAGCCCACGGATAAACCAAGTCTAAACCAGGATTAACCCAGGACTAAACCAAGTCTAAACCAGGACTAATCTAGGGATAATCCCAGAATAAACAAAGTCTAGACCAGGACTAATGCAGGACTAACCCAGGAATAAACCAAGTCTAAAACAGGTCTAATAGGACCAAACTGGTACTAATCTAAGACTAACCCCAGCACTAATCTAGGATTGAACCAGATCTAAACTGTGCCTAAACCAGGACCAAACCACCAGAGTAGGACAAAAGTCCACCACCAGTGGTACCCGTAACAGCGTTTGAGAACCACTGTTCTAATGTAAGACCAGCAACATGGAAATAACTTCAATCAAATATAATAACTATTCTTAAACTGTTCCGACACATTATTTAGGTCATTGGTCATAGGAAATTGTGCAGAAATTGTGCAGTTGAGGTTGAAAAGGTCAACTTTTGTATTCTACAAACTGAACAATATCAATCATATCACATGTGGATGCTAATGAACACATGTGGTACCTTCACCTGTGTGGCCCTGCCCCCTATAAAATCTATAAAAAGTGACTTGGACCATTATTTCAATTATCAGAAATGCCAGATCTGAGATTGGCTGCCGTTAGCTGCCATTTCCGAGCTCTTGGGGAACATAATTGTCATTGTGGAGGCAAGGCGGCCATGTTCCTCAAATCCACCGTGACAGTGGCTATGACTTTGACAGGAGCCTGACAGAGAAGAAGTAGACGAGAAGACGCTGGATATGGTTGTACCGGTCACTTCAGCTTTTAGACCACACGCACACACACACACACAAACACACAGACATAAACCGAAGTGTGCCGCCAGCAGGCCAGGCCTAATCGAGATGGAAGAGCGCAGTGGCAGGTCGAAATGCCTGCAGATGACAAGGTGGAAATGGATTGGCTGCCGTGCCCTTGTCATGTTGCTCCATCTGCACCAAAGAGAGAGGAAGACAGATGGGTTCCATGGGCTGGTTCAGAGAGACAGGTCGGAGCGAGGCGCCAAACGATGCAGGGACAGAAGAAAGACTGTATGGAAAGTGGATTTTTCAGATAAGCTAATCGATCTGTGTGAACTGGAGCAGGCTCTTACCTCTCCTGCAATCACTTGTGGTTGCAACACCTTCTCTGTCACACTTTACCTTAAGTGTAAAAGCCACATTTCCAAACTGGGAAGGTGATTTTGTTCCATATTTGTTGCAAAGGAACATAGGAGGTGTGTGACTAGGTAAGGTGGTGGGTTACATTTCTCCTTTGAATAGTTTAAAATAAAAAAGCATTTGAATGTGTACATGGAGGAATATTGATTTTGTGGTGTACGTTTAAGTCATTTGCCCTGCTGACTATTCACATTTGCTTCTAAAAACAACAATAATATGCATTTTCTATAAACTAGCAAGCAAAGACAAAGAGTACGCAACAAAACCATAAATTTGATGTATTTTTTGATGTATTAATTATGCATTTGCACTAGTTTCAATATAATTTAAACATGTAAATGTAACTGGCCATTGTACAGGATGGACCCTGTCTGAAGCCCATAGTTGACAGGACAGACTCCAGCCATTTGCGAGTGGAGTCTGCAGGTCCTCCTCCTGTTATTGAGGGTTCTCGATAGTCCAAAGACCCACATGTCCTAAACCAGGTATATACTGCCATTTTTATAGTCTGCACGACCTGGTATGCGTTAAAGCGCAAGGTATCGCTTGTTTAAACTGTGCAGGGTTTCAAACATTAAATCATGGCTAAAACTGTAGTCAGCTGGAGAAAATTTTAGGCTTTGGATGTGGTGTGTTAAGGTCATCATGGCACCAGTAAGATGGAAGTCAGTGGCACTTGCTATAGCAATGTTTATGAGCTGGAGAAGAAAATAACTCAAAAGGTAAAAAGAAAATGTGGCACGTTTGTAGCTAGAAAAGGCACTATTGTTGTTACTATGAGAATGTGCAAGTGGTGTCTGACAGAGATTGTATGTGCAGCAAGAGGCAGACCCAATCTGCGATGAATCTTCCAAAATACTATAAGATGTACGACCACAAATTTTTCCCACAATTAGGAATCTTTTATCTGAGACACCTGAAATTGTGCAGTGTATACCCAGCTTTAGGTTAATTGGTAAGTCTAACTTGGTCAATAAATGTGAGAATGAATGTGCGTATGTGTCCGCCCTGCGAACTGTTAAAAGTTTGCTCTGCCTAAGGCCCATAGTTGCTGGGATAGGCTACAGCTCCCCACAACTCCAAATGGGAACTTTTGGAAGAAGATGAATGAATAAACTGTGATGTGAAGCATTTTGCTACTGTTGTATTATCAGCTTTATTTTGAAGATTGCTTTAAAAGCCTGCTCAGTTGCTGCTTCACTCTCCTCTGTGATGGCTTACTGCCGGACATAACAGAAAGTGAGCCAGAATCTGTGTCCTTTCTGTTAAAACATAAGCCATGGTATCACTGCAAAGCCACTCCTATCCAGAGTGCTACACCAGCTAAAACTCCTACTGTGGCTGATACCCTATATCTACCTGTGCACACGTCTCCTGGGGAGCCTTTTCTATCCCTGACCGTCTTTTACAGGTCACTGATCTCCTATTACCGCTCCCAGATCTGAAACACGGTCCCAACTATCCTTTTCCAGCTTTAGGCGGATTCAGGAGCACAAGATACATGCACAATCCCAATTCTGAAAAAGTTGGAACCACAATATCAGGCCTCATAAAATGGTTAAAAAAAATCTTACCTGAAATGTTGTTTATGTTCTATTGAGAATAAAATCATAAAATTATAGTAATGCACTTCACAGAGATGTTTAGGAGCCACACATTCTGTAGTTGTACTTCAAACCTGCTCTATATTACAGGATATGAGAGCATTTAATTAAATCTCCCAACATGATGGAAGATGGGAGTCGCCTCTCATCATTGCTAGTGGCCCATTGAAGTCTTGTGTTTTAATTAGGATTTTGTTGACGCCACATTGCCTGCAGGAGTTGGACAGGAGAGTGTGTTTTTTTCCTAAGGTGATGTGGTGGCAAATACCGAGAGGCAGGTTAATATGGTTTCCCCCTCCCCGTGGGATTAATCACCTCGCCTCATAACTACCGGCCAACATAATCATCCAACATGAGTGAGATAGGGTGAGTGTGCCAACAGCAAACTGGAACTCTAAAGTAAATGGGGAGGGAAGCAAAACCGGACATTTCTAGGTCCCATTTTTTATGTAACACTAGCGAAAATGTTTACGTAAATATGTTTGCAGTATAACTATCACAACTACAGGCAAGATACAGTATAGTGTAGATGAGAGGTTCCAAGTCCAGGCAGCCACTTAAAATGCAGGAGTTTTCCTTTCTCAGTTGTGATGACTTGGTATACACGTTTTTTTGGCCTAGGGTTGTCTATGTTTCTGATTTTCTGTTGGAATCTGATTTTTTTGCGTGGCTACAGTATGTTTTAAATGTGACCTGCATCAGTCTCGTGGGTGAACCGTCCTACAGCTCTGAAGTGACCGGCATACGCAAAAAAGACATGATGGAAAATAGGGTGGTGGGATTGTGATGCAAGTGGCTTCACTGAGACAGAATTTAACCATAAGTTCAGGATATTGTGGAAGATGTTTAAATACATCTGTCAAGTGACACTCCTCAATTCTAATTTCTTAATATTTCTCATCTTATTTCTCTTCTCATTTCTCCTCAGTACAGTTAAACAAAATTGTCACCTTAAATACAAATTAAGTTTAAAACCTCTTTTTTTTGTACTGACTAGCTCCATTAGTGCTGTCTGTTATGTACAGTTATCATGTTATCATTTTATCTGGCCAGCTCCCGCCTCCTCCAGTACAGAATTGGGCTGTCTGTTGCATTTCAGTGACGTAAAAGTCAGGTGAAAAGCAACTTGTCTGTTACGTATCTGACATATCTGACCACATATGAAAGTGGCCTGGATCACATTTGAAAAAATCTGATTTGTGCCATTCGCACTGTCACAAACAAATCAGATACAGGTCACGTATGGGAAAAAAGTCATAATTGGGTCACTTTTACCTTGTTAATGGAAAGAATATACTTGTTAACCCAACCATGTTTTGGGGACAGTACCACATACAACAAACTTTTCACATCAGTAATGTGAAGCTCATTTTTGATGTTGTCTCTAACTAAAAAGATGATGGGAAACCTGAAGGTACTTCTCCAGCAGATTTTTTTGCCTGGAAAATCCAGACTGATATGTCTCTGTATTATTCTACAGAGAAATATCAGTCTGGTCACCACGCCGTCCGCAGTGGTTTCCTCAAATCCCAACCGTACCGTGCATTTTGATTCGCTTATTTAAGTCACGTGTTCTTCGCGAGCAGCGTCCGCAACAACAACAATCAAGGTGGCGCACTGAGGAGCCGAGTTTGTTTCATTCAGCAGGTAAATTCCCTTTTAAATTACCACAAACATATCGAGTCATTAAAACCACAGCAGCTTGGAGCACTAGAAGCCTTTATAAAAATAAAAATAAATTGTTTTCGCGTTGCTTACTTTCTTGTCGCTTTGTTAACGTCACGTCCGCCATTTTCTGATTGGCTAACTCCGCTGCCCGTTTGCTCCGCGCTAGAAATCAAATTGATTCTATGGCGACCAGACTCATCCGCTGGTACAGCGGTGAGTCTGGAATTTCCAGGCAACAGATTTTTTACATCAAGCTTGGATTATTACTTAAAAAAGTTATCCTGCAACATTTCCCTAACCCTAAGACTATTGTGAGTGCTAAATCACTCAATCAAACCACAGAAGGTTTTAAGCCTGCGTACTGTTTGTGCATGTCACATATGGCAAGGCTATCTTCAGGAAACCTATGCAAAATGATATATTCAAATCACTCCATATTAGTTATCAGATGGTTTGTTGTGGTGACTTTGGAAAGGAAAAGCCCACAGGAAAGAAGAATGTGAGTGCTGCAGCCAATATCTTTTTTTTCTTTTCTTTTTTTTTACAATGTCCCTGGTATAAAACTGGACCACACGTATGTTTTGATCTAAGCAGCTGCTTCTTGGCCCTATGTATTTGCTATGACTGTCAGTGACAATAGCCTGTGGTATACTGAAGTAATGTAAATTGACAATGGGTGTCATCTTGATAGAAAAAGCGAGTATGAGTGCAGAAGAGGTAGAGGCTCTGCAACCACATGTCAAATTGAGATCGAAGCCATTTCATTTGTTCCCGTTAGCTGGGCGTCTCTCATCGACATGTGCTGATGAGAGTTTGTCTTGGCCGATGTCCTTCACTTCACCTCCCAAGGTCTGTATCACCCTCCTCCTCCACTTTACACTCCTCTTCCCATGTTGAGATCATAAATTGCTGAATATAAAGCCTTGTTTCCAGTCCGTTAGACGCGCCGCCTGATGCCAAGGGCCTTCACATCCCCTTTTGCACCTCCGACGGCACTTAGGTAGAAAAATCTTCCTCTCACTCAGTGCACCCTTGCCTCTGATGTGTGCATGCATCATTCAAGCGGCGGGTGCGTCCTAAAGCGTGCCCCCCTACAAGGCCACATTATATCACAGTCACTTACTGGAACGGGACTTGGTTAAACAGAAAGAAGTAAAGATTAACTAATGGCCCCACCTCAAGACAATATATATCTTGCCTGACAATTTCCGCTGTAATGGCTCAGTGAGATTCCCTTCACAGCAATGTTCAACTGACCAGACAGGATTTATTCTGTATTAAGTGACTGCTATGTCTCTTTAAATAAAGATTCAGTGGAAATTGGCCCAAGACATTCTGGCCATTTTAGAAATTAAACAACAATTTATATGCTCTGATTCTTTTGTCTCTGATCTATACTGCTCTCTGGCCACTAATGAACACTGGATAGTGGAGAGTTCCTGAGAACTGACTTGACTGTCAAATAAACACTGCAATTAGAGTTTGTGTAATGGAATGACAATTGAAGGGTTTTGTCTTTTTGTCACAGTACAATTGTAGCAAAAGCGCCTATAGACACTCAGGAATATATTATTTAAATTGTGCAAATGTCATTTAACTTGTTACTTATAGCATTGGCTCCACCAAGTAGTGTCACACAAGATGAATCATTTAAAGGTCTCCTAAGATGAAGTCAACTTTTATTTTAGCTTTTAATCGTGTTATAATCGTAGAGTAGTTGTTTTTTTTTTTATTTATTTTTTTTTATACACACTTGTTTGAGTAATCATGTTTCCTGAGCCCATCCTCTTCTGAAAAGCTGAAACACTCCGTCTCACCACTCTACATTCACACATGAAACAAAGAAGTGCTTATGCTCATTTCTAAAGCCTATACACCATCACCAGACTCATTTTGATCATTTTAGCATTTAAATTGCCATCACCAAAAGCAGTAAACTTAATTTAAAAAGGTGTCCAAAGTAGTTTCAAAAAGCATAATTAATTTAAATGTTTGTGTTAGGGTTGGTTTACTTTGGAGGTTGTGAGGAAAAATATTTGTTACTTCTACTGGTAGATTCTGGTAGATTGCCCTAGCATATTTGCTGTGTTGTTAGCATTAGAAAAAACGTTGCAGAAATGCTAAGAAACTAGCCTTCACATATGTTCACTTATTCCCATTTGGGTGTAGTTGGTTGAGACCTTTACCAGCAACTACGGGCTGTAAGCGGGACACACCATGGATAATGACCAGCTTATCCCAGGCCTAACACAGAGACATACACAGACAGGCAACCATTCACTCTCACACTAAGTCACTAAGGACAATTAAGATCCACATGCATGTCTTTGTACAGTGGGAGGAAGCTGGAGAACCTGGAGAGAGCCCACAGTATCTCAGGGAAGATATGTAGACTACACAAAAAAGAGATCACTGTAGGCCAGTCTGAGGATTGAACCCACAACTCTTTAAACCTACGAGGCAGAAGTGATACTCTGCAACTGTGCTCAGGTTTTTAATTATGTGTTTTTGTGGCTAATCCCTTTTTTTGTTTTGTTTTGCTTAACATGCATTGCCAAATTTAGCTCATGTTCTGATCTCATCCTTGCTGTTACACACTGAATACGTTGAGCATGCAATTCTTTTTCCCCAGTACTAACAAACTACCCAGTCCAGAAGCCTAACCTGGCCTAACATATCCATCTTGTTGACAACCCAGCTGTGTGCAGGTCTGCAGACAGCCTCAGCAGCAGGTGAAAAACAAATGTTGTGTTCGAGGCCTCGTTTAACCTGGGTAAAAAGCCTCATCAGCCACCGCCTTGGGCTCTTTATACATCTTGCGCATTTGGCAGCAGTATATCTTCACTCCTGGTTCGGCTCACTCTGATGGATTTAGACTTGTGTTTTTCTGTCTGGAGAAGTTGACGTGCTCTCAGATGATGTTTGGATGAAGTTGTCGTGCCCCCTGAATGAACTCTTCAAAATGTCAGCAAGCAGAAGATAGTTTGATGCATTCTTTTCTTGTATTTTTCCCACAACGTCTGCACTTGAACACACTTGGTGTAAGACGCAAATAGCTCATATCAAAATTGTCAACTTCGAGCTATAATTCTGACGTGTAGCATTAATAAGCCTCCATTATAAGTGAGTTACAATTGTCAGGAATAAAATATAGCAGTCGGGATTTTACGCTGCTTAGTCATCAAATCTATAAAAGAATCAGACGTTCTGCCATTGTGGCTTTTCCAATTTTAGGCCCCGTTCATTTGCTTTTCCCAAAGGAATGACTCACACTCTATTAAAGTCATGTAGGACACAGGTAATTTAATTCATAAGCTAAGATTACATCCAACTTGTAACGGCCTAATGATAAAGCAGGATGTTAGAGGGGGAGTTAATAGGAGAGCCTAATAGACGACAGGGACAGGCCTATTATCGTCTGCTGAGGGGAACAACATGCACCCCGTCATAGTTCGACAAGAATACACATCTGCACTGCTTTGCATATGATGAGCACTCACAAGTTCAGTTAATAGACAGTTAAAATCCATGAGCATAGTCCGAGAAAGGCTTAGAAAGTGATCTTGCTGATGTTTTGGATTTTGGTATAGCAAAGAAGCTTAAGTTAAGTTTACAAAAGTAGGTAAGACAGTAATTTGCTTTGGGTCACAGGGAATAATCTGACCTGTTATCAGTCAGTTTCTGTAGCAAAAAAGTTAAATGTTGACATTTTGCTAAATAGACAAAATGTGAACTGGTGTTATGTCAGAGTTTCTATCTTTCAAATGGATTTTACAAAACCTTGAGTTAAAAAAAAAAATAGATTTAGCCTTTGAGGATGTTTGGTATTTAATACAATAGTTGATGTTAAGATGGATGCTTGCTGTGTCAAAGTTTATTAAAAAACATTCACTTGCTTTTCATGTGTATTAAAATTTATTGAGAAAAACAACTTCAAGTAAGAAAAAAAAATATTTGCAAGTTATTCTGAATTCAAATTTTTGTGTTTTCATACATTTGTTAAAGGTTCATTGGTGGGTCAGGGGTGGCTGGGGCATATTCCAGGAACATACACCCCAGACAATGGCGAATTAGTTGCAGAGCTAATTCTAAGAGACATCACTGACAGACAACCTTTCCATTTAACTTGCACTTTCATTCACTATGCGCAATTATTATGCTTTTATTCATATGTTTAAACCAATCTTGGTCACCTCTAGCACAGCATTTCACATGTTACAACCTTTAAAAACATTATCTGACTAAAGCAGAACATTTTTAATAAATCCTCTACTGAGGCCATAAAGAAACAGGTGAAGAGACCAGCAGAGGGCAGCAGAGCAAACACAACTCCAGGTACAGTGCTTTTTTGATGAGGTAACAACATGGTAGAAAGCTCAGAAAAGTTAATTTTACATAATATAGCCTCTTTAAATTCACCAGTTCTCTTATCACACATCTTTGGACTGGTGGGACAAAGATGGAGTACACAGAGAGAGGACATGCAGGCTCCACTCAGAGTGATTGTGTGTCAGCCAGATAAGGGATCGAACCCACAATCTTTTGCATCACTAACCACTAACCCTCAAATTATCCATCATGCATCTCTAATTCCTTGTAGCCAAGAAATCACATATTCTATTATATTAAAAATAACAACGATATCTTCTAAAGTCAGGTTTTAATGTGCTTAACTTGAGCTGCTCGATACATCATCAATTTTATACTTCTCATCTGTTTTCATCTCAAGGGCACATTATCTGCATGGAAAAAAATACTCTTCTTTTCTCTCCCTTGAGTCAAATTGCAGATATAGAAGGATGTACAAAAACTTTTCAAAGCACAACCATATCAGAGCCTGTCTTACAAAAGAGTTATAAGTTTGGAGGCTGCTTCTTAGCTTGCCATTGGCACACACAAGATACACAGCCATTATTACCCTTTCATTGCAGGTGTAGCAGTTTTAAGCAGACTAACTATAGCGCAGATAACCCCAGATTTTGAACCCAACATTGTAAAAAGGAAGGTGCTGACACAGATTTATAATGCTCTCTCTATCCTTTTGCAGGTCTGGTCTCTCTCGCCTGGATGCATATCAGCAGCCTCCCTTCCTATTTGTCAAAACCATGAATAATAATTACATGGTGCACTAATTCTTTGTTTCTCTCCACCGGTATTTTGTGGAATCCATGCATACTTAAACTGCTATTATTCAGATATGGGTCATTTCATGGTAACAATGAGCTGTGTGTTGCCAGGTTTGTGGTTTTGCAGTATTCTTGTTGGACGTCTCGCAGCCCACAGGAGCTGGTTCACTGCTCACATCAGCACAAGGGCTTGAAGACATTTTTCACATTGCCAAGTATGAGCAGAATAGTTAGAGTGTAACGCAAGTTAGTTTTCAGGTTTTATTTTCAACAATAAGCACTATAGTGTCCTGTGTTTGTAGTTAAAACTCTGTGTTTTATGAATTAGTTATGAATTTGTGGTGTCTTTTTCACCTAAAGTCTGTACCAGCTACTTTTGTAGATCCCCTAAAATTTGGATTTTCAAAAATAAGGTGTTATTACCTTATTTTCAAAATGTGGAAATTAATCCAAAAGGTCAAGAGGACAGCTTGAGGAGTGAGTTTTAACTTCATCACTACCATCTACTGTAGGTGATATGAAAGTAGAGGAATAAATAAAATAAAAATGTCCTCAAGTAAAAGTTACTTCAAAATACTAAACTAAAGGAAGTAAAAATACTCAACAAAATCATTTGAGTGAAAGGTTACTGTGTTACCCACTTTGGTGCCAAGGTCCAATAATAGTTTTACTAATTTAGAGACTGGCAAAAAATGTGTATTACTATTTTTTTTTTTTCTCTAAGTGAACGCTTGTAAAACATTCACTATTGCAACAAATATTTTATCCACTTTCAACTTTTTAATCCTTTATTTTGTTGTCCTTCAGCATCCCTCTCAAGTAAATAGTCATGTTTAGAATTGGGATGAGCAGCAACTCCACTTATTGTAACTTTGATTGCCGCGACTGGGACTGCTAAGTCTTCCGGGATAATTTCAATATGTATCAGAGTTGTGTTGATTTGGCCAAATATGTGTTCTTACAAAAAGCTGCATGGTTTAATTTTCTGTTAAAGAGTGTACAATGGCCAACACAAAGTCTCTGGGTGGAGTCTGCATGTCCTCCCTGGGTTCAGAGTGTCCCATAGTTACTGGGATAGGCTCCAACCACATGTAACCCCTAATGGGAAAAAGCAGAAGAAAATGAATGAGTTACATAATGTTACTTTAGGCTTACAGTAATAGAGGTAACTAAACTCCCCCATCAAATTAGATTATATTAGAATCATCAGCAGTCACTTTATTATTAGACGTTAATGAAAGTTAATAAGTGTGACTTTATGTTTGTCCTGTGTCCCCTGCTTGAACCCTGTATTTATCTCTTCTCCAACTCTTTCATCTCATTCTGTACATTTCAAAAGAAGCATGAGCTGCCATTTTGCATAATACCAAGTGGGCCGCGCGTGTGTATATGTGCATGTAAATTGAGATGAACATTGACGTATTCTCTGCATTCCCAAACCTAATTATGGCTCCTGGCCTGAGGACAGGGCCCACACGGTGAGCAGGAGAAAGGGACTGGACGCCGATGAAAATAGACCAGACAAAACCAAAGGATGTGCTGAGGAAGACAGAGACAAATAGAAAGAACATGCTGAGGTTTTCAGAACTGGGACGCCACTCTGTAAAAGCTCATCTATATTTATCTTCAAAAGTCCTTTTTATGGAGAAATGACAAAGTTCTGCCCCACGACTGATATTACAGCAGTTTAATCTGCAAACGACTTCATTTTGTCCGTATTCCTCTGTGTACTGTGAGCTGTACCTGTAGAATGTGTCACACAGATAAGGTACTTCTTATTATATTATATCAGTGTATGGTCACTGACCCATCTCCTCTGAACTTGAGAGGTGTCCTATAGATTTCTCGACAGGTGCACTGGAGATGCTAAACATAGTTACTTCTGTCCCTTACCTGAACCACATAGGAGTCAAACATTCCTGATGCTCTAGTTAAAATGTCTTAAAAACCTAAATAATTTATTGAGGTTAAGGTAAAGCCACGCTAAAGTATAACTTTTGTATTGGCAAAATGACAAGTGACAGAACAGTCATACATATGCATCTGATTATATTAAAGGGTTTATTTTATCTTTAGCTGAAAATCTCATGGACAGACGTTACTTGTTAACATTTAGAAACAACAAACTTTTAACGTTTAATGCAGGCAGGCAAAAAGTTTGAAATAGGGTGAAATCTTGTCTCATAAGTTTCTTACTAAACCAAAACACTAACTTAAAACTTTACCTATTACTTGCATTACATCTGTCATGCTATAGCTAGTTGATTGATTTGATTGTATCAATATAAGTATACTTAGTGGTTGACTTTGTGGTTTTAATGAACAGACAGACGGACAGATTGTCCATGCAGTATTCAGTATTCAGTATGCAGAGTTGAGTTGCATTGCCAATAGTTCCACCTGTCTTTGTGTGAATCAGGATGATACATGTGCACATGATCAAGTGACTGATGTGATTAAAACATGTGATGAACATTAGATTGGGGTCACATACAAGCAAAAATAACTGACCTAGAACATTTACTCAATACTGATAATATTCACAATGCTTAAAGGGGGAATTTAATGTTGTTTTTTTTTTCAATTTGTTTGTTGTTTTTTGTTTTTTAATCATTTTGGCATTACATGTTTTATAACTTTAAATAATGTATGGGAAATGTCTTCTGTTGGAGAGCTCTTTCTTTTAATTTGTAGAGAACGCTTGAATTAGGTGTTTGTCACCCCCTGCTGGCAACAGAGGGGACTGAACAGAGCACAAAATGACTATTTAGTACAGCTATTAGCAACATGATGCTAATAGATAGAGCTGACTGCTCCTGGTATGTTTTTGAGGTGCAGACATTACATGATTAAAAGCTGATGGGGAGCTTTGACAATGAGCAATACAAAGGCAAAGGTACAAATATAGCCATTCTAAGGTAGAAGACGTTCATTTCTCACCCCAAAAGAATACTCATCTGTAAAGCAGACAAATTCACCCACAATATTGTGTTTACATAGTTCTGGTTTTGGAACCCAATTTTATCCCTAATAATTTTGTTTCAATCCACTTTTAGTCTAAATTGTCTTTATAATATTTTTATTTTAATCCAAATTTTTAAAATGTAATCATTATTTCAACTGTTGTATTATATCTCTTTTCACCCCACTTTTTGGGTCCTTACCCATCATTTAGGAACCACTGCACTAAACTATGACCAGAAATCACCACAGATAAATTCTATTTAATTCAACCATGCAAAATAAATAGCATGTACAAAATAAAGTATATACAAATATCAGACTGTGACAAACGCCTTTTACAGACCAAACATTTATCATTTTGCAGTTCACACCAAAGTTATAAAGTTGCCCAAAAGTGCTGCTAACCCAGACAGTGACCCACACTTTATAAAATGTTTAGTAGCACAACAGAAAGATGCCATCAAATGTACTCTTTTGCTTAGAAGACAAAAAGCTGACTGGCAGCAAACTTCTCACACTGAAACTTGTCTGTACTGTATCTCTCTCCAGTTCTAGCATCAATCTGAGTACACAGAGAGCCAGGGCTTGGCAGTGATCCCGTACGCATAAGAGCCTCCTCAGATCACAATCCCACCTTCACTTAAGTATGCAGACCCACTCCCCCGCACCCCTGCACAACCGCACTCCCCCCTCCCCATGTCTTCTGCTGGCTGCCTCCCCCCTCATTAAAACTCTTAATTGACTGGTTCACACCTGCTCGTGCACAGGCTCATCTGGGACAGGTCTGCACCTCCAGAGCAGATTTTCTCATCAACAGAAAGTTCACTCGGCTGAACACTGTCCTTCACTCACCTACAGGCCACAACAAGAGGGAGGATGCATTTAGAAACAAGAGGACTTCCCATAAACATCATCTACAACTGATATTAAAAAAGCCCATAGTAAACAGGAAGATGTCTATGGTGTCATTCAGGTCAAAGTTTTTAAAAGAAAGCAACTGGAAGTACGCTGGTATATAAACTTGGACAAGAGGGAATTTATTAAAAAAGTAGCCTAGTATACTATTGCAAATAAGTTGGAAATTGTTATAGTTATCTCTAGTGGATACAGTAAATGGGTGGACAAAGTTGGTCAAAGTCAGGGGCCTGGAGGAGCTTTTATTTGAATTCTTGGGCAGATGTGACCAGCTCAGCTCCTTCTTTGCACATATCTTTGTTGTGTGTTTAAAGACCTCTTTGCAACACTACATGCAAAACCTAACCAGCATTTGTTGGGTAAAAACTGCACTTTTCTTTTTACAGAGATGAAAGGAAGAAAGTTCACAGCACAGTTCTGTCTTTACTACTTGTTCTAGGATTTAACATTCAACTTCTTTTTTTTCTTCTTCTTCTTTTGGCTTTTTCCTTCATGGTGTGATTTCTAGTGTGTTGTGATTTGCATATTGATTTGGCATAGGTTTTGCGCTGGATGTCCTTCCTGACACTACCTTCTCAATTTATTCAGACTTGTTGCCCCTTGTGGCTGGGTTGCCCTTATGGATCAACTGTTAAAGCTCATCCCAACCCCTATATTATTATGTTATGTCTGTCTCAAATATGTACTTGTATTAACAAAAAACAACATAAAGGGCTGAAATATAACTCCTATGACCTTGCTTTGGGGATAAAACTCTGCATCAGCATCATAAAAGCAAGGTGCATACACAGAAACACTTGCGTACAAAGGGTGTATCCAGAATAATTTTACAGCCTTCGCTCCTGGTTTTAAGATTCCTGGCCATGTGAGATCTGATCACTCTGTTTTTAAATGACCAGATGCAGCGAGTGCATGTTTTCACTGTGAAACAGCTACTACGACAGATGGCAGCACTTCATTAAAACCCAAACTAAAACTTGACTCTTACTGATCAAAAAAAAAGCTATTCTCTTCTGAACAAAACATGTGACACTTGACACTACACTTAATACTTGACACCAGCGCCATCTGTTCCCCAGGAGCAACTGCATATTTTCAAATAATACTGCATCTATAACATATAGGCCTCCACTCAGGCGAGTAATTAAAATCTAATACAACGTATGCACAATAAATCCTTTCAAACAGACAAAACCACTATTTTTGGTTATTTTTCAAGGATGGAAGGAAGTTCAGCAGCTTCATTGTCCATTGTTCAAAATATAAAACATGTACAATAGGTTTGTATTTGAGTGGCTTTATTACTTATAATTAAATGAGAAATTTGCCTCTTAAAAGAAATTAAACCTGGTTGGCCTATTTACACACACACACACACAATACAAAAATGTAATCAAACTCATGATGCAATAATAGATATCTAGATTTTAGCACAGTTCACGTAAGGAATCCAAATTTATATGCAAATCACTGCACAATAGGAAGCATGTGCAACCTTTAGATATGTAATAGTTCACCTTTAAACTCAGATGACAAAACAAAACAACTTTTCCTGACTCCTGCCTTCACCTCTATCCTACCTTCACCAGCACTAATAAATGTCTCATCAAAAAGCCATTCCCTAAATGTAGATGATAACCTTTGGGGAGCAGCAGGAAATGAGTTTTCCCAAAATACACCCAGAAGGAGGTCACTGGAAGTGAGTGGCCAGTTGTTAAGTGTCTAAATTGTCATCTTTCACACAAAACTATATACTTTTGTCATATTCAGAAAGTCTAGTGTTAAGTTATGCAGAGGTAGAAGATGAACTGAAGGTCTGTGCTATCGTAAAGGTATTACTTCAAAATAAAAATACTCGAGTAGAAGTAAAAGTACTCAACACAACTGTTAATTGATTAAAAATGTAAAAAGATTAAAAACTACTACTACAACTACTGCTGCTGCTATTACTCCAACTAATGGTACTGCTACTAAGACTTTTACAAGATTACTATTGTTTCCAGTTCTACTACTATTACTCCCATGACACTAAGTTTAAATATACATTTACTCATTCAGACGCTTTTAAAAGTGTGTTTCAGAAAATGTGCTCAGAAAGTACTTTTTAAAGGTACTAAGTAAATGACATTAACCAAGTTCTCAAGTTGCTTTCCTCTGAAGTTATGTGTATACAGCACATTACTGGCCTTATTGAAGAAACTATCTAGAATCTAGAATATATGGCCTGTCGTCTTTTCCAAATAATCTGTCTTTAATATTCATAGTTGTGTCTGCCTTATGCATTACAGTCCATATATTATTCGACAAAGCCAGGCTGATTCAGGCGGCTGAAATTCGTGTAAATTTAATAAGGAGATTTATATCTGTAAGAGCTCCTATTAATCATTAGCTGATGGACAAATTATTTCATGGCTTTAAGTCAATAAATGTGAGTATTTTGACATATTTATATTGGCAGGGAGCAGAGTGCAGTAAACTACTGATGATTCACTTTGTTTAGATTATGAGTGGGGTAGGTTTGTGGTCTTCTTGCTCCTATAGAGCTCAATATTCAAGTCTCAAAAGTAATTTTATGTTTTAACATTTAGGTTTTTGACCACATTAGCCTTTAATATTGCTGCGTGATTGAATTAGCCAGATAGTTTAGGTTTTGTGAATGGGAGCATGAAGTACTGCACTGTTGTTTATACTACTCCATGTAAAACAAAAACTAAGAAGCACTAAAAATTAATCTATTTTAAATAAACGTATATTATAATGTATACTTTAAGTGCTGGCTAGTCAATAGATTCCATTCACCTGATGTTATTTTAAGGGCCCGATCTTCGCTTGGTGCAAAGACGGGGTTGACCTTGACGCAGCTTTTTGTGCCCGTGTTCACAATGTCTTTGGTCCGCGTCTTTGGCCCAGATCGAGTGTGGACTTTATTTCTTTTTGTTTGGTTTGGATCATATTCTCTTTTCACTTTTTGCAAGTGGACTAAAATTTGTAAGCAGAAGCATGTGTGTGACTGATCGCTGCACCCATTGGCCAGAAATGACACAGGCGCTGCAGAGCAAAGATGCAGAACCTGAGGAAAACAATCTCAGAGGACTCGTGTGCTGCACTTGTTACCACGTTTTTACAGCTACAAACCTGTGAAAATCATTTTGAATGTCAAGAGCTGCTAATTCGATTCCTTGCGTTCTACTTGTTATTTTGCAGCAGCGAAGGCGTGGTGCAAGCTGGCTGCGGGTGACAAGACGCACTCTGTGTGCTGCTAAGGTTTTGTGAGCAGTGATTGGGATAAGGCCAAAGGACAAATTCACAACCTGATCATTTCTATTATTGACAACGTCCATGATCTTGTTAAATGTATACCACACCAAAACATCTGCATATTCTCATCCATCCATTAAATACTGCTGGCCTATGGAACGGTCTAATGTCATCTGAAAGCCAGCAGCAGAGGGCAGAATCTGCTGCTAATATTTAAAATGCAGATGTCTTGGCCTGGTTTATGGTTAAAATCTCTAAAACAAACAAAAAAAAGTTTAACATATTTTCTGTCAGAACAAAGTAGTGTTAAAAAGTGGTGATATTATTAAATCACACATTGGGAAAACAGTGTCAGGGGATTAGGCACAAGATTAATGCAGTAAGTTTGTGGACCCAATCACAAACAAAACATGAACAGGTTCAACATTTGTGGATTTTCTGTTCCAGTATCAAAGGATACAAAATACCCAATGAAACTCAATACACAAAAAGGTTAAATATAATAAACCATGTATATTCTAAGTGTACAAAAGAATTGAGACCTAGTACTTGTCACACACCTGCAGCAAAAATAAGGCCAAGCATTACTTTTATATGTATCCCTATTTACCCATCATACATTTTACATCACCTACTGTACTAAAACACCAACAAACCCATTAAGTCTACCAGCCCCTTCTGGCTATGGTACTTCAATATTAATCCTAATGATGCCAGCTTATGCCTGACCCACAGGTGTACAACATTCAGGACTAGTGTTATCTGCCTCCTTTAGATCCCCTTAAAGACACTGAAGCTTAAACACAAAAATGGTCTTGCAGCTATTTCGTCGTCCGCCGCCTCTCTCTGCCCCCTCTCACCCCGCTCTTCACACCACTCAGAGATTAGTTCCCCCTGAGTGGCTCCAGCTTCGGCAAAATAGCCTCATTAACAGCGGACGAAGGCGGGCTCAGGGCTATCCGAGTGTGCCCGCGATTAGGGCTACACACAGGGTCCTTAATCTGCCCGCCGCATGATGGACAGTGGAGGGGAAATGGAAACCGTCCATAGTGGGGCGGCCCAGTGTTATTATAACATAAAGAACAGTTATGAAAGTGTCTGCGGCGCGGGGGAGTCAATCCTAATAAGCTCTATAATGCTGCCACAGCTCTTATACGTATCTCATATATACTGTACATCCTCTACAAAGCCAGCTCTTCAATTTGTATAGGCCAATAAAGTGCAGAGATTATGCAAAGTTGTCAATTCAATTTATTTCTGGAAAAAAATAAGAATTAATTATACAGACATCTTTTATTCTTGGCTGTTCCCTTCAGGGGTCGCCACAGCAAATCACCTGCCTCTGTTTAGCCATATCTTCTGAATGTTCTCCTCTCACATCAACTACTATAACTTTGTGTCCTTATTCACTACATTCATAAATCCCCTCTTCAGTCTTCCTTTAGGCCTCCAGTCTGGAAGCTCAGCATCCTTCTATATATATATATATTCACTCTCCCTCCTCTGTACATGTCAAAAACCATCTCAGTCTGACCTCTCTGACTTTATTTCCAGAGCATCTAACAAGAACTGTCCCTCATCACTCCCAAAGAAAATCTCAACATCTTCTGCTTTGCTGCCTCCAGCTCTGCCTCCTGTCTTTTTCTCAGTGCTGTCTCTAAATCGTACAGCATCTCTGGTCTCACTACTGTCTTTGTACACCTTTACTCTCATTCTTGCTGAAACTCACACATCACACCTGACACTTTTTTCCACTAATTCTAACCTGCTTAAATGTGTTACTTAACCTCCAAAGACTACTTTTTGTACATTTGTATATTATCTTTGTGGGGCTGACACAGAGAATCATTAGCTCAGGTATACAGTTATAGGTTGTAAAATGGCAGATGCCCTTTTTGATGCAATATACATAAGTACATGAATATAAAACAACCTGCATCAGCATCATCTTGTTAGTTTAAAAGAAAACTCTCTCCTTGATTTCACTTTTATGCTATGGACCTAACTGTTAAATGGTTATAGTAAACTGTTTTAGCCTCAATTGTCCATGTAGTTACACTTCTCCCACACATGAGCATCAAGGAATAGTTACAGGATGTAACTCTGGTTCTCTGTGAGATAATTAGTTCAGTATTTAACACTGTTATTTTTTAGTTGGCAATTAATAATGATTGCCCATATGCCACATTTCTTTTACAGAAATATATCTTTTATTTCTGGTCATTTTAATGTGATTTTTGTTAAAAATTGGTTGCGGATTATTACAGATTTAGATTTTGTATTTTTGGGTACAGCTGGCTGTTTTGAAGGTTGCAGACCCCTGGTGTAGACTTTTTTGGGAGGGACACGAGTAAAAGTTCAAAACAACATCGAATGTTTACTAAAAAACAACAATGATCTATCCAGATTAATCAGTTTTCATTACTGTATGGACAGTTTGCATGGGATGGTCTTTGAAATGAGTGACCACTGACACACAATAATTCAGTGCTTTATGCTGGTAGTTATAAGTTATCATTGTTGACTTGTTTTACAACATATGCACATTTGATATTTCACAACATAAACATGATTTGGTGTCACTGTGGGGTATAGTCCTATCAGGTTACAGCAGTGTTTATGAAGGTTTATGCCCCTGCTATAAATGAACGTCTTGTAGCATATTTGTCATATTTAGGTATAAAAGTGTGTACAAAGACGTGCTGTGTTGTCGGATGCACTCCATTTTTCTTTGACTCCTTCATTGATGCTGTGATCAATTCTGCTCTTATGTTTCCAGATGGCTTCTCTGCTTCAGACGGCTCTATCCACCGGAGAAGACCAATGGCGTGCCTTCAAAGAGAAAAGTGACCATTCATGCCTGTTTAATTCAGAGTGCTGTTATCCTTTTACACTCTTCTCTTTTCAACATGATGCACGGATGTTGGACTCACATGGATCAAAAAACTTAACTGTGATTACTCGACAGCAAAATAAATGAGTGGAACTGTGTTTTGTGTTTCATTTCTCCATTCAAATCAATAGAAATATGTACAACATAGAGCCAAAGGCAGATGGTCTTTATGCAAACTGCAGTTGTCGAGAGTGGTTTTGGTTGTTTTTGGAGTGTTCTACAGCCTAGCGTATAATTTGTATTCTTTAACCGAGCTTGTTATTTAATCTTTTTGTGCTGTGAGAGTAAGGTGGAGGATTGGCACCTGTTAATTGTTACATGTACAGCACCATCAGTTCAAGAACATGCTAATATCAATTTCTGGGTTTTTATTTTAAGCTTCCTTAACCTATCCTGGTGTATCTTGGTGACAAACCAGCCTTGCAAGTATGGGAGAACTGACTCGGTATCCCTGAAGTCTCGAGTCTCGTGAGAAATCAGCACATCATGGTTAGGAATAACAACAACTCAGCGATGGCTTTATTTCTTAGATGTCCATCATGGCAGAAGGAAAGAAAGAAAGAAAGAGAGAGAGAGAGGAAACGTTTCTACAGGTTCAAGGAGGAGACAATGTGAGCAAGCGTTCACAGAGGAGTCAATCAGACTTATGATAGGGCTTTACACCAAAATTTAGGGGAGAGAGAGAGAAAAATGTGATTAAAACAATTAACCATGAAATTCTACTGCAAGCGTAAGCGCTGCGCCGTGAAGTGCCAGCGGCCGACGGCGCTGACCCACGCCCACTGGAAGCGTTTTGTAACGGCAGCGCAGCGCTGCGGAGCTCTGAGCAGCTGGGGGAGCTTGTGCGGGAATTGCGAGATCGTGCGATAAAGGCCTCCAATAAAGACGGGAACCTGACCAAAACAATCTTCATTCACCAGAAGAAGGACAGAAAACAACAGTTTAACTCCTCATCTGTGGCTCTTTGACTGTTGTACAAACTTAATCACTTGTGACCTGAACTGTCGGCCTCTGGTGCGACAGGAAGGGTCACAGTGCGACAGGATGTGACTTGATTGAAGAACATGTGAATGTGTATATATAACAAATTTTATTAGCAATACATTTACATGTATTGTACATTTTTACAACCACATAAGCATATATATTAATACCGTAATTAAAAGTTATGTGCGGCATAGTTTTTTTGTTTGTTTGTTTGGGTTTTTTTACATTTATTGTGAAAATCCGGAAGTGACACTCATTCAGTATCCGGTTTGGTGCGATCTGATCTGTGTAGATTGACGTGGGCTGGGAGCGCCGTCGCAGGAAAATAGAACTGGGGCGTATCTCCGGCAAAGCGCCACACACTCTCGCGCCAGAGCCGCGGCGCGGGCAGTGGAAACGCTCTCATTCACTAGAAAGGAAGTGTATTTGAAGTGCAGTGCGCGACGTTCACGCTTGCAGTGGAATTTGGGGGTAAGAATTGACCAAAGTTGCATAGTTCTGCTTTAATGTCTGTGACCATTAAACTCACAAAGTCCTTTAGACCTGCTCTTTCTTTTAGGGTTTTAAGGTATTTTCTCCAGATGCCCTTCCTGACTCAACCCCATCCAGGCTTGGGGCCAGCACAACTTTTGGCTGCACATCAGGGAATACAACCCCTGTCCTTCTGCACCAAAGGTGGGGGAACTAACCACTTCATTAACAAGGGAAGTTGTTATTGGTCCTAAGAAACACCTCTACCACAATTAGTTTTTGTTGCTACAGTTCCTTACAATTGCCAACAATTTCTCTACACTTTCTGCTGGAATATTTTACTAGCTTAAAATTCATGTTCTTATTCCTTGTCTTGAGGTGGTAGCAAACAGCATACTGTCCAACTCCCTTGTTAATGGTTCGTTTAGGCCCCTGCATAGTTTTCTTCTCCAGATAGCTTAATTTGTCAACATGCCAGGGCCTTGCATACAATACATAATTACAAAATGATTTATGTTGGGACTTATTCTAAAGAACTTTACTAGTGCACATAGAGAGCACTGGAGATGAGACTGTGAGAGGCACGGAGCTGTTAAAAATTACTTTAAGGCTCCTTTGCTGGGACGTCCAGTTGACAGATTTGCAGTTGATCAGTGGAGGGACTGACTCTCTTGATCAGAGTGCATCACGACGGTCACACTCGGTGATCATAGATGAGTTATTGACCTCCCACACAACAGCGGCTCTGAGGAAACTGCAGTCATTCATCAAGTGCCCCACGGCTGGAGATAAAAGGCTTCAAGTAAAATGTTCACAAATTAAGGGATAGTCCATCTTCCTTTTGCACTCTTAACTCCTGTGTACATAATTCATCTATTTTAAAGCATGACATTTTTCGGGTTGCATACAAATTCTCTTACAAACTCTGGAGATTTTGCGGAGTTTGCATGTTCTCCTCGGGCTGGAGTAGGTTTTCTACAGGGGCTCTGGTATCCCCATTTAACCTAAAATATGCACAATAGGCTAATCCTGCAGCTAAGTATTCCTGACCAGGATACTGGCTCTGAAGTCCCTTGACGTTGACCTGAACCTACGCAGAAAAACAACAAAAATATAGATTCACATTATTGGTTGCAACTGAGAAGGTTCCTCCAGCAATAATACATGTTTTCACCAGGACAACAGGCGTGTACTGTATCAGGTCGACCCGCCACAAGGTGAACATCCTCATTCAGAAAGAACAAGCACCATGTGTGTGTACTCCTGGGTGCCGCAGCCTGGATGGGACCTGATCAATAGCTGCCTCTGCGGGCTCAGCTATTAGCAAACAGCACCATGTGTAATAACTGAGCACTGACCTTTGTGTTAAATTTCCTCAGCTGCAGGCATCTCCACTGTGCAATCCCGGCATGGCAAGGAGAAAAGGTGAGCGTTGTTTTAGTAGTTTGTAAATGTAATGCAGATTGATCACTGTCTTGTGGCTCTTATTGGTGTTTGTCAAGGCTGCTGGGAGTTAAGGGGACAGCGATGGAGTTATTTACCAACTTGATTCACGACCTGCTTGTCTTTATTCATATGCAGTCATTGGCGATGTCTATATAGGGCCTGGCATTTTTACACTTGGAGTCTTTTTCATCGTTCATGCATAAGTGTGCACCATACATCACTGCTCTTTAAGCTGGAGGAACTGACAACAAAGCAGCCCTTATGATCTGTTAGGACACAAGCAGCTTTGAAGTTTAAACTTGTGACTAGGATGAATTTTTAATAGAAGTTCTAAAGTTTAAGAAAAGTGTATTTTTTTTCTATCATACACATCTGTGTGAATATTTAATAATAATGGATTGGATTTATATTGCACTTTACAAGCTACTTGAAGTGCTTTACATTAGTCTATTATTCATTCACTCCTCAGTCACACTTTGTGGTGGTGAGCTACTTCTGTAGCCACAGCTGTCCTGGGGCAGACTGACGGAAACGTGGCTGCCAATCTGCGCCTACGCCCCTCCGACCATCACCAAACACAGTCACACTGACACATTCATACAAGCAAGGTGGGTGAAGTGTCTTGTCCAACGACAGAACAGCAGTAAAATGCCAGCAGCGGGGCATGAACCATCAAACTTCGGGTTAGTGGGCAAACAGCTCTACCAACTGAGCTACTGCCACCTCAAATATATCTGTCGTAAGCCGAGAACACACTGATTTTTAAAAATTTTTATAGTGTATATAGAAGTCACACTGCACCACGTTGAAAGAATAAAACCATAAATTATCGTTTGTTCACACTGTACAAGGGTTCAAACATGCGACCGCAGTCAGCCGGAGGAAATAGGCTCTGTGTTTACGTCAGAAGCTGGCAAAAGTAAATGCCTCACAAGGGATAAGAAAATGTGCTCACCTTTGTGTCTGGGCACTGTTGCTGTATTACAAGAATGCACAGGTGTTTTTCTATTGGTCAAACATCTGACAGAGATCACATATGCAGCAAGAGGCAAACACTCTGTGATGAATTTTCCAAAATATCTGACACAGCTTAATATTTATCACTGCTCGTTTTTGTGAACCTTCTGTGAACTTTGACTCTGTCTCACCATAAGACATATGACCATTGATTTTGAGCTACGACCGTTGATTTTGTATGAGATGCGGTGTATACCCAGCTTTTCACTCATTCATCTTCCACCCATTCCTGTAAGAGTCATGGATGGCTGGAGCCTACCCAGACGCACTAACCTATCATACTCTCTCTAGATAATCAGTTTAAACATTGATTTAACAAGGTTTAGGTCACCATCACTCAGACAGAGATGGAAGAAGTACTCAAAATCTATACTCAATTGAAAGTACTTCAAGTTACTTTACAAAATATTACAATAATATGAAAAAGTAAAAGTATAATCATGTTTTGGAAAAGTCTCTCCACTTTCTTGAGTAGATCATTACGCACTCATACCTACCTATACTCACTTTGCTGCTACTCTTTAGTATGTACTTTGCATACAGCGGCAGATGGACATCGCCATTAAGAACCCCAGGCATTACACTTTCATATTGTCCATCAAACTGCTTTCTCGTCTCTGATCTGTGCCCTTCCTCAGACATGACAGAGACTAGGTTCTTGTACCCTGCAGAGAAGACTTCTGCTGGGAGTCAAGCTCATACTTCTTAATGGTTTCTCCTCCTCCAAACTCCATCTTATAACAGGGGAGACAGCTTGACGCCTGTCCAGGAGAAAAGGCATTTATCTTGATGATGAATTTATGCACGTTTGGGCGTATGACAACTGGCACGCTGCCTCAGATCTCTACAAGAGTATGTGTACAAGACAGAAAAGCTATGAGTGAATTCTGGCTGCAGCCTCTCTTCTACTAAAGCATTAAGAGCTTGTCGATAAACTTCCATTTCAAGATTTGTCTTCTGTCCAACTTGTGATATCCAATTCCACCCAGTTTCCCAAAGGAGACTGAGGTGAAGTAACATCACTCGCTGTGGGTTAGGTAACAAATAAAACAACCGGGAGTCCATTCCGAGAAGGGATATATTTAATATGATATCAAATGCTTCACTAATGTAACCCTGTACAAAACGCTATATTGAATTAAATCAGTTTTGTAGGGAGCAGCATTTTGCCAGGGCTACAAACACAATGGGCACTCTGTTTGCTGGCATGCTCAGTCAACTTAGCATAAAAGTTTTTTCTATGCATTTTTTTTTCTTTTTTTTTTTTTTTTTGTTCAAGGCTGTGTCTATTTTCCCTTACTTCAATGGTGAGCTCACTTGGAGGTTGCCAGCTTCAATTTAGACCACCACTGGCAGGATTAAAGAGGACAGTGCAGCTGATACTGAATGGCATAGGAACACACTGGACAACACAGAAAAAGTTGTACACATCTTTATTTAATTCTTTGTCTTTGCGGGATTGTATGCATTCAGCTATCTTTAAACTCACAAATGATGATAACAGAATCAACTACATATAGTTGTTTGGTCTGAGTCAGTATTTGATTGAAGTCAAAAGGGATGCAAAAGCAATCTTGTCATAGACTCCAATGGTAAATTCACACTCAAACAGGTTAAATCATTATATAAAAGGGCGCGTAAAATATTTACCAGAAAACCTATCTCATACCATCACTGCCATATTCTGGAAACATACAGTTACAACAGTTTTGCAAATGTTAAAGATTTTAAATATGGTTGTACTATAAACAAAACTGTCCACGGACTCACATCACCAACATTAAGAGAATACATCAAGCTATGATGTACCGGTAGAACCACTACAGCTTTGACTAGAGGTGACTGTGAGGATCATTTTAGACATGCCACCTTTGCACAGTCAGTCGTCTCCTTCCGGCTGTAACATCTGGAATAACATCCCTCACACAATAAGAGAATCCCTCACATACAACACCTTTAGACTCATCTTAAAAATCCATCAAATCAAATCCAATCAACACTGGACTCATTAGAGCTGTTCGGTTCTCATGGTGCATGATTCATATATGTATGTGCCATACTGCCTGACCCGCTGTACATTTTTACTCCTGTTGTTGAACAGCGCATGCTGCATAGACAAAATGCTCTTTCTGTAAAGGCCAGTAAGATCTGGAACAGTCTTCCACTCTCCATAAGGGAGTGTCCCACATTGCAAACCTTCAAAACTTACTCAAGCAGTGGTTGAAAGCAAACCAATCTTGTAACCATTGATTTTTAACTCTTTAGTAATGTACCGCCTAGTGATGTGCTCTTATTGTCATCTATTGTCCTGTGCTATGTCTTATCATGTTTTTATGTTACATGCCTAGGGACTGCAGATGCAAATTAGCATTGTTGCTGTAATCCAGCATATTTGCATCTATTGCTGTCTCAATATTTGTCCATTAATGTGCACTGTCCCTATCAAATAAATACATAAATAAAATAAATAAATGTAATGTTTCACTCTTACTAACATAACTAATATGACCTACTATGTTAGAGCCCTATCAAGGTATGGATTGGTATGTTCTCTGTCAATCTTCAAACACAACTTAACTGTTATTTATGGGGAGTTGTCTGGTTCTTGTTGGCAATTCAATAGAAGAGAATGTGTTTTATAAAAAAATATCTGATTTGAAAACACCAAACCATCAGCCGGGGTTTCTGCAGTCACAATTTTGTTTGTTCAGCAAGTGACAAAGTATTTACCACTCCTGCCTCACAGCAAGAAGGACCTGGGTTTGATTCCCAGACCGTGGAGAGTGTGGAGTTTGCAGGTTCTCTCCGTGTCTGGGTCTGTAATCAGTTAGCTGCAGGACTGAACGTTACAAGTATCTGGATTTTCTTGGACCTGAATTTCCTTCGGGATCAATAAAGAGTCTGCACCAATCCAATCTTCCCGATAAAAGTCTGCATCCATCAGAAGAGGCCTTAACAACTGAATGTCTCACTGAGGCGTAATAAAGCTGAGGTGTATTGATTATCTAATATCAAGCAACAGAACTGAGTGTTGATTGCTAATTAGTCAATTGCAATTGTTTTATGTAACCTTTTATCCGTGCTTTGTAAGAATTCAAACATGTGAAATCCTCGCTAAGAAGAGGAGTAGTGACAACACAAAAGGTTTTCAGGCAACATCAATCAAAAGTTCCTCTCTGAAAATCAACTTCTCCACAGCTGTGATGTTTGTGCACAACACAGTGGAGTTGTGTGATGTGTCGAAGGAGGCAGCAATGGCCACTGAAGTGAAGGGAGAGTGTAGTGGCAGCAGATGGAGAGGGAGAAGCATACATAACACAGCTGGTCCCGTGCTGCACCACTAATATTGATCATCAGAAGTTTCCTGTTGTCTCCCTCTAGAAATGCGAGTGTATGGGTCCTGAGCACAGACCAAACAATCTACAATGTATTTAAGTTATGCACGTAGTGATTTATCTACAGATTGTTTAAGTATATCACTGATTTGGAGAAAAGAACAGGAGTACTGATTCAGCTAAGCCAATGTTTCTGACATTTTTAAAGGGGCTATGTTATGCAAAATCAACTTTTCTAAGCTTTCTAACATGTTATAATGTTCCCTCATTTGAAGTTGTGTTTTGCTTCATTTAGCACAGCCTCAAAACGCTCAGTTCTATAAACCTCCACCTCTCCCACAAACCCCTGCCTACTCCAGGAAGCACTGACCAATCAACAAACCCTCTACATCCAGTCTGCTCTCATTCATTTACCCTTACTTATTAAAACCTTTCATTTTAGCCAGATAATGGTTTTAAAGGTTGTAAAACATGCAATGCTGTTCTGGAGGTGACCAAGACTGGTTTAAAAATAGGAATAAAAGCATAATAAACCCCTTAAACCATAAATAGAATTCTTTCAAGGGCCGATATTTCCAATTTTGCACAGCTCAACACATGACCAAATTATGAAAATGTATTTATTGCTAGCCAAATTAAATTACATCCACAATTCTAAAATGTGAACTTGACATGGAGCTTGCACAAACCAAAAAATTGCAATACAGCTTTACAACAAAAAGTCTATTACATAAAACCATACATTTTCATAATTAAAGGTTTCATGTAGAATATGCAAAGAAATCTCACTACTTTACACAACTGTGACACTTTTGTTATACTGCCACTGACCAACCTTCAGACCTTAAGGACAATAAATAAAAATACATTGCAGCTACTTGACTATTTTAACACATCAAATGTATTCCACATATGATTCTACAGCTAGTTTTTTTTTTGCATGTTTTAATGTTTATAAATAGAAAAAAAAACTCCTTAAAAGCTTTTGTTTTATTCAAGAGCACCCATATGTAAAAATCCTTACATTGAGAGCTACACTGCTAATCCTTTCGCAGCACTTGTGTCAGAGACTGACAAGACCCCTCAAGAGTCTAATGATCTTTGAGTTATAATATTCATAAATCAGCGCCGAAGCTCCTTAAGCAATTTCACGACGGTCTCATGGAAATGCTCTTCTGAGATCCCACCTGGACTCGCGTGAGCACATCCTTCTGGAGCCTGTTGCTGATTAGAAATTATAGCCTGCATCCTTAAAGAACCCCCTGATATCCAATTACCATTCAGGTTTGAGCCCAGCACAGGCCTTACGCCCCCAGAGAGCGCCATTTGAAAATACTTCAGCCAGTTTGCATGTACTTACAGGCAGCCCTCCAGAGAAATCACTCCTCTGCCGCTGCTGTGATTCATTAGAGAAACTTGTGTAGTGAATGTGATGGCTTACTGGACAAAATGTGACTTTTCTGAGTTGATGGAAGGCACAAGTTACTCTCAAGTCCTCACTGTTTGTCTAAGGCAGTGTTTCCCAGTGGTGGAATGTAACAAAGTAAAAGTACTTGGTTACTTTACTTACAATTTTCATGTATGTGTATTTTACTTGAGTACATTTTACAAAGGTTACTTTTACTTCACTATATTTTAGAGCAAGTATCTGTACTTTTTACTCCACTACATTTAATGAGTTGGTTTGAAGTACAAAGTATTTTGAGTTTTGGTTTAAAACAGTGTTTTTGTCGTACCCTTATTGTAGACACACAGTACTTGAATACTTGAGTGCTAACCCTCTTCTACTGCACCAGCTTGTTCATTTCATCTGGAATCAATCAGTAAAATATTTCAGCTAAATCTTTCATATTTAACACATTAATGTCTGTGTAGACATTACTGTCAAAACATTAATGTCAGTCTGTGCAAAATACTTTAACTTTTTTACTTGCAAGTACATTTAAAAATGAGTACTATATTTATTATGAGTTTAAGAGTTTTAAGTTTATTTTAAATGTAAAGTATATAGTAAAATAATTATTATTTATTTATTTATTTTAAAGGCAATGAGGTCTTAATTGAATGCCATGTCCAAATGAATTGAAGCCGAGTCCAAGTCAGAGTCAATTTACTAAAATTAGTATACTGGTACTAATATAAGGCTATAACACAGACCTCCTGAGTTTTGTATTTACTTATAACAACATAACAAAATCTGCGACAAGCTGGCCCCCTGTCCAGGGTGTACCCCGCCTACGGCCCAAAGTTACTGGGATAGGCTCCAGTCACCCGCGACCCCCAACGGGAATAAGCGGTAGAAAATGAATGAATGAATGAATGAACATAACAAAATGACTTGCTGTGCTCTGCTTTTGGTGTTGGTTCACAAATCCAAGTCAGGGAATCAAGTCCGAGTTACTAATTTACAAGTCCAAGTCATGTATTCACAAGTCCAAATCTGAGTCATTCTTTCACAAGTCTGAGGACAAGTTATTGGCCCTCAAGTCTGAGTTCAAGTCAGCGTTATTGGTGCAGGTGAGAGTCAAGTCAAAGGTCCTGGTCTGTGAAAAGAGACGCATTCAAGTCAGAAAGTAAAAATTTACCTCAATGACTCAGTCTCTGGTATTGTACACAACTGTTTCTGTAGCGTCTTGGGAATACAGAGCTACATCTGGATAGGAGTAAATGTAATAGTATTATTTATAAGCCTTATTACTTTGCTTGCACCCTGCTTTTTTCATCTGACACTGCCCCAAAGACACATAAAAGGTGTTATGAACAGATGAGTGCATACCAGAGTACATGGTGGCATCAATATAACAGAACTTAAGTGTGCAGAAATTATATGTTTTACAGTTTGTGCTTCCGGGAAAATGCAGCAGGGAGATGTCACTTATCTTATAGTGATGATTGTACAGTGGAGGCACCAGATGGCATGTCCTTATAAGTCCTTTAGAAGCAGTATATCACTGCTATGTACTGTAGACATGGACACTTTCCAAATTACTCAAGGCACATACTGAAGTGTTGTCAGCAAAAACACAGGATTTGGGTAAAGCTCAAACAGCTGTCTTGGGTTTTTTTTTTTTTTTTTTACAAAATATAGGACATAAAAACCAGCACTTTTCAGAGAACTTACCAGTTTGATTTATACGTCTGTCGTGTGATTGACAGTGATGATGTCCTGTCCCATTTAAGTGGATATCATAAATGAAGAACTGAACAATGTAAACCTTAAACCTTACCTCAGCAGTTTTAAAAGTTGCAAAAAATAAAACAAAGCAAAAGTCACACAAAATCCTGATTCTTTGAAATCACAAAACATCATGGATCCATTCCATATTTTTGTGAGAATTAGAAAAATGCTTTAAATTTGCATGTTGGTTTGCCGTAGGCTTTTATATTAGATACCCTTCCTGACACAATCCTCTCCATTTGTTCAGGCTTGGGGCAGACACAAAGAGTACACTGGCTTGTGATCCCCTTGGATTAACTACACAATTACTGAGTAATGGTTCAACAATGGCTGAATAGAAACATGCAGATCTGCCTGTCTCAATAGGAGGAGAGACAATCGAGATGGTGCAGTCGTATAAATATGTGAGAGTCCATCTGGATAACAAAATGAATTGGTCGGTACACACAAGAGAAGTGTATAAAAGAAGTCAGAGCAGACTTTTCTTTCTCAGAAGACTGAAATCCTTTAATGTCAGTTGTAGCCAGTGCTATTTTCTGTGTAATTGTCTGTTGGGGCAGCAGTATGACTGTGAGGGACAGAGCGGGCCTGATAAGTTGATGTGTTTCAGTGATGGGTGGGCGAGTGGACTCAGTGGGGGCCATTGTTGAGAGGAGGTTGATCCAGACCATCTTCTTACAGTATCTTTGTAAGACCCAGGTTCTTGAAGCACTTTTTGAAGAAACATGAACGCATATGAATGAGGGGGTACTCGTGGTATGACACTAAAGTCCAGGGAGCACAGAAGACAAAAAAGGTTGGGAACCACTGGTCTAAGGCACGTCACTAAAAACTGGTCCGAGGTGAATCCAAGTCCAGTCATCAGTACTTCTGAGAGTCTGTGTTCAAGCCCAAGTCACCCAAAAAATTTCAAGTCGAGTCTGAGTCGAATCTTCTTAATTTGAGATGCAAGTTCGAGTCTAATCCAAATTTAGCTCTCATTAATGAACACTTTATTACTATCACTAGTAACCTTTTTACCCTTTTTATGTATGTTTTTGAATGAAATGTGTTTGTTGTTTCTTGTACACTACCATACACTTGACTTTCTCCTTATGGGGATGAATAAAGCTTATCTAAATTCTTGGCATCAACAAATTTACAAATTTATGATTAATTTAAAGTCAGGAAAGTACTCTGCATAGGGTCTACTTTGTACGGTGCATGGGGCCTGTGTATTTTTCTTTGGGACATTCTCAAACCAAAGTGGATTCTGGCAGCATAAGTCAACTGCAGCATTTCACAACCTGAGCTACCATTGGGAGCGTCTTTTCATTTCATGTAAATATCACATATTGCACAAGTCTGAGCCAAAATATATCTACACAAGAAACAGCTATGACTGCCAACCACCACTGCTAAAGATCAAAAGTGAGAGAAAATCTCAGTTGGTTTCTACAAAAGGGACGCCATTCTTTTCTCTAACAATCTAAATGTTATGCGCCCTGTACTTATCCCCACTGCTCATTGTTGTGCACTAGTTTTGAGCAGGGAGGAGCGTGGACTGCAGGGGGTTGCCTGCCTGGGCGATGCAACATTAAGGAGAAAAGATGAGCGTGTCTGTCTGTGTATGATGGATGGCCGTGAGCGTCGGAGGAGCTAATTGGCTCTTGATGAGGCT
The DNA here is from genome assembly GCA_020698575.1 of Bostrychus sinensis. Taxonomy (NCBI): domain Eukaryota; kingdom Metazoa; phylum Chordata; class Actinopteri; order Gobiiformes; family Eleotridae; genus Bostrychus; species Bostrychus sinensis. The sequence goes on along the minus strand of CM036240.1, from coordinate 14,515,499 downwards.
GGTGTTGCAGAGAGAAAGCGTACCAGGCTAGATTACCACATTAGCAGGGTTAATCAATGAGGAAATTAAGGTGTGCTGTTTCACTCATACTTTTTTGTTTTCACAGCCTCACTTGGTAATAGTTCTCCACATGTGTTTTTTTCTTTTTATCCATTTCAGATAGGAAATCCCAAATGCAGCGGTAAATGCCTGACATTGTGGGAATCCAATTTTTAGATCTGCAACATATGACTGACTTTTTTTTTCTACAGACGCCAAACCTAGACAACCTAAGCATAACATTTTGACAAAGTAAATACTCACAGGGCTGATTTGTTAAAGGTTTGTGTGCACGCTAAAGGTGGAGCAAACCCTCACCAGGGGCGTAACATCAGGCAGTGCAGAGTCTATGATAGTCTTTACCTTAAACTCATTTTTATTTGCGTTAAATTTAACCAACTTGGACCTGGATAGATTTGTATTTTCTGTGAGCTGTTTATCTTAGTAAATCAATGTATTTTCTTATGATTGATACAAACACTAATTTTAAACATAAGAAATATTTTGAAATAAACTTTGCAGACTGTAAGAACTGGTCTTTGAATCCAGTAAAAGCAGCTGACTGCCACATTTTGAATAATTAGAAGCTTAATGCATAAACTTGAAGTACTGATTGGCTTTATATCACTGAGGGTCCCCAGTACAAATCTGCACTGGGACCCTCATTACTAAGTTACGCCACTGATCCTCAAACACCTGAAAAGATCTTATACTATGCTTTTTTCAGGCTTTTTGAAAAGGTTTTGGACAACTTTGCATTTGTATTTCACATTTTATAATTTGCAATAATGTATATGTATGGAAAACATCTTCTGTTGGGGAGCGGCTAACTCTGACTTTGCAGAAAAAGCTTGGATTAGGTGTCTGATGCCTTCTGTTGGCATCGGTGGAAATTGGACAGAGCATAAAATGGTTATTTAGCACGGTTATGACATTAACAGATAGATAAATGAGCTTTTTGCTTTGTAGTGACAGCAATTTAATCGCTGAAATGATCAGAATGAGGAAAGAGATGATATCAGCACAAAGGAACGCAAATATGTGTAAATAAATCAAAATACTTCTCCAGGTATGGAAACAGCAAGTTCATTTAGCATAATAGAGGACCTTAAATGGATAAGTAAAATGGACAGTTTTTGCCAGAATGCAGAATATGCAAGGTGGAGAAAATGCAAAATCATTGAATGATTGGTATTTGATAACTAAACTGCATGTAAAATTTGCATGTTGGAGAATTGGCACAAACTTTCATGAAGGATGGACTGCTGTTGTTTGTGACCATCTGGGACATTAAAAATAAGATATAATGTATGGGTCATTTTCAGAGATACACATTATATGATATAACTTCTTGATTTGAATGCAGTGGCAAATAAGAGTGTTCTAAAGACAAATCAAAGACAAACTCCTTTTAATGGAGCTGGGAGCAGTATATATTGTTTATATTTCATAAAAATTACCCAAATTTGTCCCAAGTTATAATGTAAACATGTTTAAATCAAATATTAGTTGCCTGATAACAGTAGCACAATGGAGTTATTAACAATTAAAAATATGTTTTACATAATGGCTGTAAAGTTGTTTTTGTTTACATTTTTTATTTTGGCTCTAAACCCCTGCATCGCTGATCTTCCAAACAGAAAAGAGACCAATGTTTTAATTTAGACTGCAGTACTGTTTTCAAACCAGCACGAGCGCCTGCTGCTTACAGTACCTTTAAACATGTTTTACGGGACATATCTTCTGTTCACATTGTATTACTTATGTACCTCGTCAAATGTGCCACCTTTTGACAGGAATCATCATTGGCCACAAGGCATCTGTCCCTGACCGAGCTAACTGTAATTTCACTGCATGGCTAAAAAATACTAAGACTAATTGCCTTCAAGCGTATTTTAATTATAAAATCCTGTCCTTCTGCACCAGACTGCAAATCATTTTGTCAGTGTTTTTGCATAAATTATTTTAAAACCAACCGTGATGCTAAACCGATGATATTGACACAACCTCTAAATGTGATATACCGCCTCCCTAAAGCAGAAAAATATAATCCATGTCCGACCTGGGTTAAATGCTTTATAAAAATGTAACTAGACAAATGAGCCCTGGCTATGTTTCCTGGTGCTTGTAGTGAGCAGAGCAGAGGAGCGAGCCGAGAGATGAGCTGTGGCGCAGTATTCTAATTTCAACTCTAGCTGAACCCTGCATTTGAATTCTTTTGAAATCCTCTCCAGCCCCGTCATGCAATTTTAAACACGTCTATACAATAGTGCGGGCCTTTCATGTCTATCAGCAAATTCTCTTTTTTCCCCACATACTGTAGCACATTTCAGAAATAGATTTTGCTGAAGTTTTTATCTCATTTTAATTTTTGATTTGGCTTTGTTTCATTTTATATATCGGCCTCTCATCTTTGCCAGCGCAGTCAAAGCCCACAGGCTCCAGAACATGCACCCTTATCCTGCACTCATTATTGTGTATGCATGTGTGCCTACTGTTACAGAGATATGAGCTGTTCTAGTGTTGCAATATGTGGACAAGAGCAAGCAACAACTAACCACTGTGTTAACATTGACCAGGCTTAGCATAAAAGCTTTCGAGTGCATTTGTGAAGCTTGTAGTATGATATTTAAATGCAATCTTTATTTTGTGTCTCATTGTTAATTTGTGGTTTGCCTGCTTGTGTTGGAAATAGGAAATTGGGGCAGTTCCTTTGGCCTTTGGCAGTTATTAGATACAGTAGTTCACCCACACTGCTCCAAGTCCCACTGCTCAGTTTTCATATCACACTCGAGAAATTAATTTCTATTTATAGATTTTCTTGCAATGTTTCTTTTTCATTGTTTACTCTCTCAAGTGTGAATCTGGGATTTGTAGTTGCAAGGCAAGTAGGCTAATGGTTCAGGCAGTGCAGCTTTATTCATTTTCTTGGGTTATTACCATTAGCAGTCACAAGTGGCTGGATCTGATACCATCAACTTTGGGTCTGAGGCGGGTCAACACTGGACAATGGCCATTTAGTCACAGACAAGGCCAACATGGACAAACTCATGGGGCAACTTTTACATTCACTAATTTACCTGTAATACATATGTTGGGATCGTGGGAGGATGCCGTAGTACCTGGACTCCACACTCAGGGAATCAAACCCACAATCTCCTTGCTATATGATGATAGCACCAACACATATACAATCTTGAACAACACAGAGAAGACTACAATAGTAAAATGAAATTTGTGTTGAGCGGGGCACAGTGTAGGTTTGATCCTCAGTCTTTCTGGGTGGGATCTGCATTGCCCCTAATGAGTGAATGTGAGAGTGAATAGTTGTCTGCCTGTGTCTCTAAGTCAGCCCAGTGACTAACTGGCCACTGTCCAGGGTGTACCCCAACTAAGGCCCAAAGTTACTGGGATAGGCTTCAGTACCCATGACCCCTAATGGGAATAAAAGGAGGAAGATGAATGAAAATATGATTTGTGATAATGGAACATATTTAATATTGGTTGATGACTGTCCTATAACCATTTCAGTCCACGCGAATATAATAAAACTTGTGAAATGTAAAGTTTAGCACCTCCTAGAATAGAACATTTTAAATCTGCCTTTTATAGTAACCTGTTAAAGGCAATTGGAAAAAATTGCACTCTTCAATCAGTAGCTTCAAATGTTCTACCAGAAACGCTCCATCAGGCCACAAACAAATCTATGAATCCAATTTGAAAAAATGAAGAATTCTTGGGACCACTTTGTAAAAACTTATTCCCTACATCAAAACAAATACATTGCAGTCTGTTAGCAATTTCTGCATTTAGCGTGTGTTGGGCTGCTCAGTATAAAGTGGTCACACAATTGTTGCCATAAAGTAGATTTACTGCTTAAACTGACTGTGAAAGAGACATTCATCAATAATAATTAAATGCTGACTGGTCTATTTAACCCATATACATAATGTAACAGATATATATCTCATTAGCAACAATCTCTTCTCATCATGATCAGGTTGAGCTGCTCAGTGCCCACTCATGTCTGCACGCACACCATTCATCATGTATGATCAAGGCAGCAGCAGAGGTCACAAGTGTACCTATACTTTGCATAACCGCACTCAAACTGCATTCATATAGCATTTCATTAGATGTGTCAAAGAGCTGCAGTATGTCATTACTCAGCCCTGTTCGTCTATAGGCATGATTGCATTAAGCCTTCTTTATGCCGTTTTTCTTTGGCAACTGTACATTTATCTAATTTCCAATCAAGATCACCTATGCAAAGTATGGTTAGAATTTTCCAAAAGATACCACTGGAGCACTTCCGTTTCCCATTTGCATGACAAAATTGTACACTAAACTAAACCACGATTTAAGCATAATTGAGAATTTTTTTTTTTTTTTTAAGTTGCACTGACCTTTGACCTCTGAGCACGGGGAGCCTTAACAAAATATAAAGTTTGTTTGGCACCATAGATTCTTGGGAGCTCATTGAGGTCACAAACTCTCAAAAATCTATCTTGTCAGGCTCAAGCTTCATAGTCTGAACCACCAACCTATCTTTTTATGACCATTTTTACTGTCATGTGGTTTAATTATTTGGCTATTATTGGCTAAAACAAATCATGGCACACAATCACTAGCTCTATCCAATCACCTCCACAACAAGTTGCAAAATACAGCAGGTAAAATGAGAATTAAATACATTGTCAGTTTTCTCAAACATATATATTTTTGGGACATGCAAAACGCAAGGGACGTGCAAAAGACACCATCTGAAATCTATCAGTAATTAGAAAGCAATCCTGTCTCTTGCTTAACCTGTAAAAAAGTGTCTCTTGATGATGACGGCATTGGTAACAGATAGATTTCAAACTTCTGAAAGTTCAGTGGGCACTGTGGGGCCATAATGCGGACGTATAAAGAACATCATTTCACCATAAACCAGCCATGCCAGAAATAAACACTTAGATACACTGAGAAAAATGATGATGGGCTCGATGCTAATTTTACCTGCTGTCTAAAATACTCTGCAGTCCTTCAACACCACAGTCAGTTGACAGAAAGTAGACCTGCATATTAAACAACATATTGGCAAATCTCTGTATACTGCAGTGTTACCATTGCTCTTTTCATATAAATGTATCATGTATGTAACTTAATTTTGACTTATATGTACAGTATTTTATTTGGAGCAATTCTGAATGCATATTTTCCAACCAACCAGTGAGCTTGAATAAAAACAGGCTATGCCAGAAGAGGATATTTTAATTTTATTAAAGCCTATTCCCAGTAGAGGATCAATTAGGCAGATCACAGAAGCCTTCATTAATCTCAGAAGAAGTGGACTTGAGGAAGTCTGGGATACAGGGGTGAGAGGGTTAACTGGGCCGCCATATTCCCAAGGCTAACTCTTACAGAAGAAGAAAGTGGAGTAAAAAGGTTAAGAGAAAACACTCCTGAGACAGCTCTCATTTAAAAGTTTTTGATTTAAAATATTCTCCCTCTGAGCAGATTGGAGACGCATGGACTGTGTGTGCATGTGTCTCTGCATGCGTTGATAAAACTATCTCCACTCAATAATGTTTTCACTCCGGGGTCTGGTAATCCATGTGGTCATGAAAGCTGTGCTCGACGGTGCTTGACCTTGAAGCACTTATTTTTCTCTTTTTTATCATTGTATGTTGACGGAAAAGCGTTAGCGGTAAATTCATATAACAACATGTGAAAGTACAGTCCTGAAAAAATAAATAATGTCAGCAGGTCAGAAAAATACTGTAGCGTTCTGTTTACCATAATGCACCTATAAGGGATAAAATCTGAGAGACTGATTCATTTACACACCCTTGTTTTTTTGGTTTTTTTTTTTTTTTCCAGAGCTGGTACGTCTCCCCAACTATTGTCATTAGCATTCAAACTTTCCAGATTAGAGCATGTCTTTGTAAAATCCTTGTCTCTTGCAGACTGAATTATCTTCCCCCAAAGACAGACATCCCCCGTTCTGATTGGCTGTCGCTGCACTGACTTCCTGTTGGGTTGACCCCTTTATGAACCAGCTGCTTTGCATTTGCATAATACTGCGCTGACAGCTCATCAGCACAGTAAGTTCAGAGCTTCACACCGGCACCGGCACCGGCTCTGACACTCTCTCTGCCTCACACACTCCACAGCAGTCTGCAGTTGTTGTTTTTTTTTTTTTTTTTTTTTTGAAGGTGAGCAAAAAGATGTTGAATTAACTGTTAATTTAGTTTATGCTTAGACTAAGATTTAGATACATTTTGTCAAAGTTTTCAAAAGTTTGTCCAAATTATGAACAAATTGAAAAAATGTTGTGATGTTCTGAAGACAAAGTGTTCATTTTGATTTACAATGTGTCAGTGGTAGAAAATATAAGCCATATGAGTAAAAACATAATAGCTTTAGAGAAAAAAAAACAGCAAAATTTAGCTACAAATTTTCAACATTAAATAATGAGATTGTGTGAATTGCAATCATTTGAGATTCCACTGCAAATTGTAACTTTCAGTGTTAAACCCACTTTTTAATGGGCCTTAGCAGTACATCTCACAGCATATGGTTCTCGTTTTGACATGTTAGTAAAAAATGTTTAAATTGCACATTTTGTGGAGAAAAATATAAGAGTTGCTGTGCGCCTAAAGTTGCACAGTGGCTATTTCTGTTCGACAGTGTAGACCAGGGGGGTATGCAAGCACATTATAGGAAGTGCTTGGAATTATTTAATCATTTGATAGAAGAATATTTGTGATCTTTACATATTAAACTTTTAAAAACAAGCAGACTCAAGTGTCTCTGATGGAAAGGTGAAAATTGCTGAGAATGTTAATAGGCCTTTTTATTTTTTGTTACATATTTTTTAGGTTTAATAGCTTGTTTCAAAGGCGTGTTATTTAATTTTTTTTATTTTTTTTTCAGTCTTGTGACACGTGTATTATGAGTGTAAGAGTTAGTTAGTGTGAGACCATTATGACCTAGTGTTGTTTCCAAGTGTTGTTACACCTCTGCGCCTCCACAGCTCTAGTGTGCTCTTGTCCCAGTCCTTTCTTGTTGCTGTGTGGAGGACGTCCATTACAGTGAGGTGACAGCTGTTAGTCACAGGTCCATTTGTCAATTCTCAGTTGATTGGGAATTTACAGTTGCGGTTTTGATCCACTGAGGCTGCCATAGAAGTATAAACTGAAGGAAGAATAATATAGTCAGAATAATGAATGGACTTCGGGGGGGAAAAGTCAGGTAATAATAAGGTCTATCTTGTAATATATAGGACTAATATTGAAGTGTGGGGAAGTGTTTGTAAAACTTATATCAATCCAGTTTTTCTCTTGCAGAAGAAAGCGGTAAGGATTATAAATGAGAGTGGATACAGAGATCACTGAAATTTTATAAATTATATGAATTTAATATTTTAAAAACTATGCATTAAGCACACCAGAAAGCCTTACCAACCAACCTTAAATACAGATTTATAAAAAGAGAAAGAATTTATAATTTAATAGGAACTGAGGTTTTTAAAAACCCAGATTCAGAAAAGTGACAAAGGAAAGCTGTATTAAAAATGACTTGGACCCATGTTCTTCTCAGCAGCCAAGTGAAAATAACATACTAGCTTACCACAGGATTCTGAGTTACCCAAAGCACTTACTTTACTGGTAAATGTAATTATAATTTGGACTGGATTTCAGATCTTATTTTTACCTTCACTTGATACTGACGATTTCCCCATGTGATTTGTAATCTGCTGTACACCGATGCCTTATCTCCACCGTTAAATCCCCACTCTGTCCTTGTTCTCACATTTACCCATGTCTCCTCCTCATTCTCATCATGTCTTCTCTTTTTTTTTTTTCTTTGATTACACGAATGTCGGCTTTGATTGACAGTGGGGAATTAGCCATGTGTAAACACTTCACGGATCTATTTGCATCTCACCGTTCTTGGCATCAGCAGTCTCACACACCTCCACCCCCACCAGTCCTGCGCTCCGTACCTTTTTCTGCTGCTTCTATCATTTTTTTACTGTTTGTTGGGGAGGAAGCCGAGTTTAGACATGAAGACAGTTTGACTAGGGGTCACCTTGATACATGAGGATACAGAAATACACTTTAGAAAATACTTTTTTAATAGTCCTTTGCTCTCAGAGAAGCTAAAAAGGCAGTAGTCCTCTTTTCTTTTGACTTTCCTTTCCAGGGTCACAGTAGACAATTGCATATGCCTCCTAGTGTGCAGCAGTGTGCATTTGTAGGTTTTGACGCACCCTTCTCATTTTATCCGAGCTTGGGACTGTCACGGAAGAAGATATAACAGATGAGGTCACATAGACTTGGCTATCATTTGCTACGGACACCGATCTATATAATTTTTTCAAAAGGTTATTTTTGTTGCAGCACGTTAAAGTCTCTATAACTCACATTAGATGATGTCAAATACAATATCCTAACAGTTTTGTAATAACCAGGGGTGTTGTGGTTGTTCTTGTGATATTTCCTTCATATTAGCGAGCAGTATGTGTATCTTCTCCGTCCCTCTCCGGGGAAGACGATCACGCTGGTCTAGTGCAGGCAGCAGCAGTATTGATCTGCAATCATTTTTCACACTATGTTCAAAGTTATCGACTGTGCCCCAGAAAGATGTCCATTCAACAACAGGGAGCCATTCATCTCTGCATCCCACGAGTATGAATATAAAAATGGATATATGGCTATTAAAAGTCAGTTTGATTTCAAAAAAAGGCAACAAAAACAAGCCAAGACACAACATTTGATTTATACAAGACATCTAAAAACAACAGACAACGTTTCATAAACAACAACTTGACAAAAAGACAAAACAATTACAAGATCAAGTATAAAATCAGGGTATCCCAAGGTCTGACAAGTAATAAAAATGTATTACATTGGATTGGATGTCAAAATGACGGCCGTGACAGCATTACATTTTATGAACAGATAGTAAATTTTTAAATTGCTAAGTTTTGTAATGACAACATAATCTTTGTTTAGCTCAGTAAATGTTGCAGATATGTAAATGTGTAAATATATGCAGCAATCATTTTCCTAATGTTCATTTCATATGAGATTGCTTAAAGGGGCTATATTATGCTAAATCAACTTTTCTGAGCTTTCTACCATGTTATAATGTTGCTCCCTCATCAAAAACAGACCCAGAGTTGTGTTTTTGTTTCATTCATGCCTGTTTAAGTAATCCTCTATTCTCTTATACTGAGTTTGTGAGGCTCGTTTCACCGGTGTCTGCCTTTTCCACCTGACCACTCCTCTCCTGTCCTGTCCCATTCAGGAAGCACTGCTACAGCTCATGCCTCCCCTCCAGCAACCAAACAAATCATGTGAGCTCCAGCACTCCAGGGGCATGACAGTAGTGGGACAGCAGGGAGGGAGGGCTCTTAAAGTGGCAGGAACCTAATCTGAGTGTTTCTCACAAAGTCAAATGATGAGTTTCTTCAAATAAGTTTTTTTTTTTTCAAATAATTCTTTCAATAATTGCATTTTCTGACCAACAAAATGTAAGATGCTGATCTAGATGTGTCCTAAATGAATTTAAAAGACACAAAAAAGCATAATATAGGTCCTTTATCGGTCTCCTTTTATGCCAAGTCTACTTTTTTGAGTTTCTAACCAGGATATAATGTTATAATGCTCACCTCAAAAACACCTGGGGTAGTTCTGAGTTTCATTCTTTGAGTAACGCTTATTTGAGTAATCCTGTATGCTGAGCTCATCCTCCTCAAACGATTTGGAAACACTCGGTCTCCCGACATCAACACGTGAAACCAGAAAGTGCTCCTGCATGTTTCTAAAGCCCATACACCATCCCTGGACTCATTCTGATAATTTCAGTGCTTTTAGTGCCGTCACTATGAAGTAGTCAGCTCATTTATCTCTGTATTAGCATCATGTTGCTAATAGCCATTTTAAACAGCCACGTTATTCTCTGTTGTGTCCCCAACGTTAGCAGCAGGGGATGTCAGACCTAATCCAAATCTTCTCTGCAAAGGGAAAGTAACAGCTTCCTAAAAGATTTTTTTTCCATACTACTTGAGTATGAGTTAAAAAATTGTTGAATGTTTAGTTTTTGCAATTGCACAGAAAAGACTACTACATATTTATTTATTTATTTATTTATTTATTTATTTATTTATTTATTTATTTATTAGGATCCCCATTAGCTGCCACCGTAGTGGTCGCTAGTCTTCCTGGGGTCCAGATTAAAAATATACAATAATTTAGATACAAAATACATTACAATATGATGATACAATTACAATTCATGCAGCAAAACATAGAAAAGCAGATGAATGACTTGTCATACCCTTGTCAAATCTCCTTCTAAAAAATACATTTGCAGTCAAAAATCAAGACAGGTAAGATCTCAGAACTTGTTTAAAAGTATATAAACTTAAATACCTTAACTTTTTCGGTAATTTATTTCATAGCTGAGATGATCTAAAATAGACAGACTTTTGTAAAAAATTTGTATTGGAACAGTTTACAACTAAATTAGGGTTACAAGCCAATCGAGCATAATGTGAATGTATCTGATCAGAATATTTGAGCTTTTCGTAGAATGAATGTGGTTGACCCGTTAAAATTACTTTCTTTAAAAATATTAGCAAGTTATACTGTATTTTAATATGAAGCAAAGGCCAGGACAATACCTGGTGCATTTCACACATATATTACTATTACTCACACTACTGCTACTATTATTTTTACTACTACTACAACTACTACTGCTACTCTTACTAACAGCACTGCTATTACTATTACTGGGGATTAAATACGTTTAGGCTTCCTCATTTATGTGAGCATTGGGGGGAATATGTAATGAAACCCTACTGCATTCATAACAGTAGATTCAAAAACTGTAATATCTTAATGTATAGGGTTGTAAGAGAGCTGCTCATGCATTTAATAAGTACAAGAAGACCAGAGGCTTATTATCCCCTCTGCGATTATATGACCGTCCATGACATAAACGTCCAAATGAGGAATAATTAAGTGTGACTCTAACTTGGTTCAATGACTGACTTTTCAGGAACCAAGACGCACTCCACATCCTAATACATAATAAACATAATGTACCCGCAGACAAATTCTTTCTGGCCCTAACCCCATGCTTATTCATGCACAAGGCGGTAAAATGCAAATTAATAAGGAATACGCCGAGAAAATGTAAATTGATGCTTGAGTCGTCCCATTAAGCTTCAAGATGCACAAATTAGCGGCCAACCCTTTAGTCTGAATGAAAGCATTACTCATAAACAATCGAGAAAATAAAATATCCACTCCAGTGAGTTCTCTGGTTGTACAAGAGGAAGAGTCTTGTTTAGCAGTGCGATAAGGCCAGTGTTATCGTAGCAATGTACAGCCTGTGTATAAATCAGGCTTGAAGACGCCGACAGCGAGCGGTGGTGCCTTCCCTTGTAGAGAGAGACTGTCGGATCCAGCCGACGTGAGCGTGAGCATGTCTTAATGACTGACAAGCTCATGCAAATCAGCCGGTGGTACCAGAGTTGAACCCCTCGCATCTGTCTCGATGAATTTATCTAGAACACTGTGCACAGGATCAGTTACTCTATGAACAAATGTGTGCCAGTGCTGCTGGTTGACGTTTTAATTTGGTAGCATATAGAGGTGGAAGAAGTACTCGCAATTTAAAAGTTGTCCACTTTCATTTCGGACTTTCCCTTCTGGGTGGCTACAGCTAATCATCTGACTCCTAGTGTGCAGTGATTTGCATATTGTTATCACATAGGTTTCATGCCAGATGCCCTTCCTGACGCAACCCTCTCTATGTATCTAGGATTGAAATTGGTACAAAGAGTACAGTGGCTTGTGACCCCTTGTGGCTGGATTAATTTTACTCAAATAGAAGTACTGAGCAAAACTATTTCTTGAGTTAAAATAAGATTTTTAAAAAGTATTGAATGCAAACTTACCAATACTACAACTATTAATATTCGCATCCTTCTGACTGCAAGGTAAGCATGTTACCCACTTTGCCACCAAGGTGAAAAAACAGTTTATGCATTTACAGATATTATAAATTTACTTTAGTTTTAGTTTTCCCTCAAAAACCAGAAAGAATATTTTTAAGTAAATTAATTAGTAAAAGTATTTAGTTACTTTCCACCTGCTTATACAGTTTTTAATGAGGGAAATAGCTTTGAGGCAATGGTCCCATTACTTTTATTTAGATATATAATATATCTTGTATTATTTTATTTGACCTTTATTTAACCAGGAAGGTCCCACTGAGATTCAGAATCTCTTTGACAGAGGAGTCCTAGCCCCATGGGAAACCTGTTGTACATATTTTTGGTGGTAGGGAAAACAGGAGCACCCAGACACAGAGAGAACATGCAAACTCCACACAGAAAGACCCCACACAGTCTGGGACTTGAACCCAGGACCTTCTTGATGTGGGGCAGGAGCACTAACCAATTTGCCACCATGCTGCCCTATTACATATACATACATATAAAACTGTGTTGTAAATATGTTTTGGAAAACAGCTAAAATAAAACAAAATATTTATTTACTGTGTATATATATATATGTGTATGTTTATATTTGCTGTACGTACATACTAAAAAGCATGAAGTGTTATGCCTTTTTCATTTACTAAAACTAACTTTTGAGGAATGTTCAGATGTAGCCATGGTTTATAACATTTATTGAAAGGCCTAATAAATGAAACATAACATGTAAGAATTAATTTCAGTCTAACTGCATGTCACCTTTACCCCAGAGACAAGGCTGAACCAAGACCTCTGCAGGATTGGCTCATTCAAAGTCAAGTTGATGTCAGACCGCTGTCAGTCCATGCTAAACACATTCTGTGACTGTCCACATGAAGTTGATAGAAGATGATGGCAATTTTGCCCTGATACAGTATGTGCCTGGTATGCAAAATAAAGGGGGGCATGGTCCTTTAACTTCTTTTCACTCCCAATTAGAGATAATTCCTTCCACATTTGTTCTGAGATAGTAGGAAACCTTACTTCTGAGAAGTAAGGTTTGAAGAAACATGTTTTTGTGAGCCAGTATTGCAGAGACAAAAGAGATACAGGAGTAGCATCAATGGTTGATAATAGCAGAGATATTTAAAGTTACAGAACGGAAAACCAATGCAGTGTGGAGACCCAGCGGTATCACCTGAAGTGATGGAGGAAGGGATGTAGGTGTAATGACACAGAAGCAGAGGTGGTGTCAGATACATTAATGAACACAGTTAGCTTGTCAACTTTTATCTTTCCCATCAGTACTTTTCACCATCGAGAAACTCTCAAGGCACATAATTTTCTAACAAATGCACATGTAAATCTAAGACCTGGAATCAAGTCCAGACCTTTTACCTGCTCAGTTTATGGTGAATTAATGATGGAAATTCCCCAGGCAGCTCAAGAAATAGCTTTTGAACCAACTGTCCAATTACTTTTGAGTCCCTGAAAAAGAGTCTCCTACACTTTAAAGAGTTGTAACTCCTAAACACTTCATCCGATTTGGACATGAATATTCTGAAATTACAGCTGAGAGTCTGCACTTTCAGCACATATGAATTACATAACTCTATTTTGAATATGTTTTAGTTTACAGCTAAAATAACAAAACTTATCTCGGTATCCAAATATTTATGGACCTAACTGTATAAAGGTCCAAAATTACAACATGGATCACAAATTGATGTAGAGTTGATGTAAAGTTTTGTAAATTTTGTATTTAATAGATTTCTTCTTTCCTTTGAGCGTTTCCATTTTGGAGTCGGCGCAGCAAATCATCTGCCCTCTAGAGTTCAGTGATTCACAGATTCATTTAACATATGTTTTACCCCACACTCCCTTAATCTTAATTTCTCCAAGCTTAGGACTGGCACAGAAAGTATACTGGCTAGTGGCCCCATTGTGGCTGGACTTTTTTTCTTTTTTTTTAACACTGGTAATATTCTAGTAGTTTATAAATGTGAATGGACTACATTATGCTTTTATCTACCTTTTTAAACCAATCTTGGTTATCTCTAAAACAGCATAGCATGTTTTAAAACCTTTAGAAAGATTATGTGAAAGAAACTATTACTAATAATTACTTTACTACTGCCATAAATAAACAAGTGAAGAGACTTGCATGGGGCAAATCTGTTACAGTTTTTTTAACAGAACCATTGAAAAGGAGCTTTTTACTTCGTCATCATACAAACTTTTTGTATGATGCCATTTCTCTACAAAATGAAAAAAAGCTGTGAAGAATCAGTGGAAACAGAGCTGTTGAACACTGTTTTCAGGAGTGGGAACAGACTGGATGTAGGCTTGTTGATTGGTCAGTGTTTGCTGTAGTGGGCAGAGATTCGTGGGAGAGGCAAAAGTTTGTGCAACCAACCATTTGGAGGGCTTACATCTCCAGGGATGTTTTTTAATGAGGGAACAACATTATAACATGGTAGAAAGCTCAAAAAGTCTGGAAAAAGTTTTGCGTAATATAGCACCTTCAATATGTTCAAAAAACTCTGCTTACCCTAATGATTCTCTATATTTTTATCTATTTGTTTATGCTTCCTGTATCCCCACAGCAGTTCAGCAGCATGATCAGAGTTAGCGGCGCTCTCATCTCTATCCCCTGCAATCTGAACCTGCCATCGTCTCCTTAACAGATGGGACACAACACCAAGACTGACTGAATACCAATTTAGCTCCCCATCTGTCTGTGGTGCCTGCTCTGGACAACAGCCTCACAGCGAGATGTTTCCATATCTTTTATCATACAGTGCCAAAGATAAACTACTGAAAATACATCATCATCCGTGCAGTAGGACTTTTTAAAGTGGTTGTGGTGTACTGTTGTACTGTGATTCATGGGCGTCTGTCTTTCGGTTCCATAACTTACTTCACCTGTAGGACAAAGCAAGAATCACTAATCACTTAGCAGCTATGGAGCCTATCTCAGCATCTATGAGCCTTAGGCAGGGTACACCCTTAACAGTGAGAAGTACGACGCAACCCTGACACATATAGAGATTGACAGACAATTATTCATGCTCACATTCTTTTATTGTTATTTTGCAAAAAAGACAAATAAACTAAACCAACCTGCACACTAAACAACACAAACCTAATTTCTTTGGTGATAATGACTTGTGGTAGTACTGAAAATGCCCTTATTTTTCTGCATTGAGTTTCCTAAAATTGCTGTTTTCTAGTTGTGCAATTATTCAAAAGCTAGAGTGTCCTGAACATTGCTGCTGTCTTGACAAAGGACAGAAAAGTTGCACTGAGGTTGAAGAAATAGCTAACCTTCAGAAGTGCCATCACTCTTCCAACCTCCTTCACCTCCACTGGGTCTCCCTCTATCATTTAATACCCATTTATTTCACACTCATCATACAAACAACTGTTTAATTGCCAGCATTTCCCTGCATAACAATGACCTAATGCAATTTAATTGTGTGGTGTGTAACAGAGCAGAGCCTGGGGAGCAATATGGCATGTGGAGGCTGACAGGGAGTCAACAGCTGGGTCAGGGGGCAAAGAAAATGCTGGCTTATAGCTTTCTGCCATGGGAACTATTCTGCTTTTTTGCAATACTCGACACCCCCCTACAAGTAATGTTGTACTAATGCAAGGCAGATAGTTGGTCACGATCAGGCATTATGGCATTTGAAGTGAATACCACAGATTATCTCTTCATCATGACATCTGCTTATGGGTCGGCTATACCCAAAGGCTCATTTATACTCTACGTTAGATATGTTAGAAAGCAGACAGAGTGCTCCGTCCGCGGACTCTGTCCACTTTCTATGTTGATTCTGTCTGTACGCTGGCCAGTTTTCCCAGAGCTTGTGTATACTGTACGGCCAAACTGAGCAGTACATGTGACTCAACAAGTCACAGCAGAAGAAATGGCTGAGGTTAGTCACAGTATATTGAAAGACTGAACAGACCCACTGCTTTTTCAATAAATGTAGTGTAAAAACTGCTCCAGCACCGCCATGTTTGTTGTCACTGATGCTCTTTTTTCCCCATTTTTGTTATATTTATTATAACACACACATTGACATAGAAAACAGTTGGAAGTATAAATGCTGTGACGCCAACAATGCTTGCAATGGACAGATCTATTTACGTATGAAATGGGAGTATAAATTAGCCTTAAGGCAACAGGTTACCATTTTATCTTCATAGTTGCCGTGTTAGAAGCAGAAGAAAGTTTGTCAAGGGCCAAACTGTGATGGCTATAGACGACTCGGTTGAGCATCTCCAAAACTGCAGCTCTTGTGGGGTGTTCCTCTCCTGGCCTGCAGAGGTCAGTATCTATCAAAAGTAGTCCAGGGCAGGAACTGTGGCGACAGGTGATGCACGTGTGGAGTGAAGGCTGGCCCCAGTGTGGTCCGATCCAACAAGTTAAGGCTGGTTCTGACAGAAAATTGTCAGAATACGCATTGCATCACAGTTTGTATGGGGCTGCCTATCTTAACACATAACATTATGACCACCAATAATAGGCAGGTGGTCATAATGTTATGCCTGATCAGTGTAAGAAAGCTGGTGGAATGAATAGAATATATTTGTGTGGGAATGTTCAGGGGCTATATTGTAGATACACTGTGGGAATCATACACTATTCAAATACATAGCTTCCCACACTCACAAATGAAGCTGTTGCAGGAGTGTGTCCCTGTGGGTGTTAATGAGAGGTCATCCACCGGGAGAAGCCGCTCTCTCCTGGAGTCCAGGGTCAGCGGGGCCACAGTCTTAAACCCATGAATTAAACATCAGTCTATCTGTCTGGCAGGCATAAATATTTCTCTTCCATTCTGTGACACAGGGCCAAAGTCCTTCCTCGGAGTCCCCAACACAGTTTGACACAGGGGCCGGTGATTGTCAGCATAATGGGATACAGTGTGAGGCAGAACTTGTCGGGTGAGGTTTTGTATTAGCTCCGTGAAATGATGTCCCGCTGCAAGAAGTATGGACCGACACTGGGGGGAGAGGAGTGTGTGAACAAGACTCAGGAAGGCTTCTCAGAGTGGTTACATTAGGGTTTTAGGGGATTGAGATAATATAGAGAAAATTTGTGAATGGGTTAGTTTCATATTTTTTTGTCTTATTTAAATAACACTGGTCTACAAGCAAAATGCTTCTGGAACAAAAGTAGTGAAATTTTTCTTGGATTAGGTCACTAATAAAGAAAAAGTTAATCAGAAGTGCAGATTGGCTATAGTTTCCAAGAACAGTATTGGGTCAAAATGGAAATTTATGCAAAATAAGGCAAAAACGGTAGTTTATCAGAAGGTACAGTGTCTACAAGCAACCAGTTCTATCTGAAAGCCTGTCTGTACATTCAATACATTCATTTTAATATGTCTCATGTTTTGACATAAAATGTTTTGTGTTTATTTGCAGAAATCTCTCTCTTGGAACTGGACAAAATGCATGCATGTAGAGAAATTAAATATTTTAGCAAAAATGCCTAAATTTATTGTTTATTGCGATTTTGATGTGAAACAATATCATTAAATATCTTGAATACATTAGCTAACCAGCACAGTTATCAATCGATTTTCAGTTCATCTTATCAAAATAAATGAGATTTAGCCACTTTTATCTCGGAAGCAGATCAAGTCCAAAAATTTGTAGACCAGTGTAATCTGTTTTGTGTGAACATAGACCTCCATCAAGGCATTGGCTCTATCTTGCAATTGTTAGTGCCCAAATCTGCACCCAAGAAACTGAACCCAGGGATCTTCTAGTTCTGGGGTATATGCTGTATCTGTTGCTCCACAAAGACTCCATTAAAACAATCATTTGTGATAAGTTGTTATGGGAATTAGTATCTTTGGCTCTATCTCGCAATGGTACAGAATCCTTAAAAAATAATTTCAAAAAATTAAAATCCCAGTTCCAGATGGTATTCCAGATCCCCACAAGAGTTCCAAGCCATTCCAGTATTCTTTATGCCATTCCCAAGCCCAGATAAATAGAGAAGGGATGCGTCAGGAAGAGCATCTGGCATAAAACCTTTTTTGAGCTTTCTGCCATGAGATAATGTTGCTCCCTGATTTGTTTTATTCATGCCTGTTTAAGTAATCCTATAGTCTCTAGCACTGAGTTTTTGAGGACTCAGAACACTTGGCTCCACAAAACTCCGCCTCTCATACGAATCCCCGCCCACTCCAGGAAGCACTGACCAATCAAAAAAGCCCTCGACATCCACTCTGCTTTCATTAATTTTCTCTAAAAATTTGTGTACAGCTCTGTTTCCACTGATTCCTCACAGACATTTTTTTTTTTTTTTTGTAGTAAAATGGCATCATACAAAAAGTACACCTGTTTCTTTATGCCAGTAGTAAAGTAATTATTAGAAACACTTTCTTTTAGTCACATTGTTAATTTTGTAATATGTGCAATGCTGTTTGGGAGGTGGCCAAGATTGGTTTAAAAAGATAAATAAAGAATATAGCCCCTCAAAGTTATCTTGCTAACAGGCAACCCAACAATAAATCCAACACAAGCAAAAATCTCTTACCTTATTGGTGAAGGTATTAGGGAAAAAAAAAGCTGAAATAACAAATAATTAATCTTACAGTTTAGTTTGATTGTGAAAGTTTAGATTGTCATTCTATTTAGTAACCCAGAAAAAAGTCAGATTTTTTCCTTTTTAAATGATGAAGATAATTCTTGTCCTGGGACATGAAACATCAAGACAGAACCTCAGTTTGTTCACTCATGTCTGTTGTAGGAGCCAAAATTATGACATAATGCACACTGACTACTTAGAAAAACGAATATCTAAAACACACTTACTGTTCTTAAAGCATTTTCTTGTCTTTACACCGTACCAGATTTTTATTTATTTTGTTCTCATCTTCCCATCTCTCCAAAGTTGGGAGTTAGCGTCTGGCTCTGTCCTGAGGTGTGAGAGTGAGAACAAAGGGCTTTATTTGAAATCACAAGGTCGACTGAAGGTCAAGCCAATAGTGGATCAAAGCGAGTGTT
This sequence comes from Bostrychus sinensis, assembly GCA_020698575.1. Lineage (NCBI taxonomy): Eukaryota > Metazoa > Chordata > Actinopteri > Gobiiformes > Eleotridae > Bostrychus > Bostrychus sinensis. The sequence goes on along the minus strand of CM036240.1, from coordinate 14,496,448 downwards.
CCCGGGCGCTGAGAAGGAAGTACGGCTTTGATCTGCACCTCACTGTGGACGGGACGCTCCACTGCTGCTCCAGCTTTGGATCTCTGTTTACTCTTCCTCAAGGGTACTTTCTGCAAAATAATTTGATATGCTCCGTGTTACCAAAAAAACAGCCAGTCTCCTGAATTTTATTTATCTGTTTACAGTGGATGTATGTAATGTGGATAAGTAAAATGTCCCAAAGGAAAAATACATCGTGTTTACATTACATAATTTTGCATATATCATGTCCTGTTTTTTAGTGCTTTGAATGAGTTGGGCTTGTGAAGGGAAAAGTAGTTGAAAATGATACATGAGACAACTTAGTTATGGAGAGGAATCACACCTGGTTAAGATAAAAAAAAAATAATAATGCTCTGCAGCTAACGGGCCACTGTCCAGCTTATATCCTGCCTGAACCCATATAGTTGATGGTATAGGCTCTAGCCAAATGGGACCCCTAATGTAAATAAGCAGAAGATGAATGAATGTCATAGAATTATTTTTAGCACATTTTAGAGATACTAAAATTTAACTTTTTTAGGAAAGTGCTTAAAGGTCCCCTGTTATTCTCAATCAACTTTTTTTGAGCTTTTAACTGTGTTATAATGTTGTTTCCAGTCAAAAAACATATTTAGAGTTGTATTTTGTTTCATTCATTTTTGAGTAATCCTGTGTGCTGAGCCCGTCCTCTTCTGAAGATCTGGAAACGCTCAGTGCTCCTGCGCCTTTCTAAAGCCCATACTCCGTCTCCAGACTTGCTGTGTCTGTCATGATGAAGCAGTCAGCTTATTTATTTATCTATTAGCATCATGTTGCTAATAGCTGTACTAAATAGCCATTAAACTGGACTGAAGGCTAAAAGTTTAACAGCTAAAATAAAAAAAATTGAATAGGATAACCTACATCCAAGAGTTTGTGGCTTAAAATGGACACTAATGTCTTGTTTGTGGTTGCTAAATAATGTCCCATGTGCTTTATATTTACTGAAATAAAGTGTGTCAGGTCTAGTGACAGGGTTTATTGAACCATGTCCTGCCTTGGCGATTAACGATATTATTTAAAAAAAAATAAACACATGATGCTAAAGCCCTTGTCTGAAAGATTAGATGGGAGTTTTTTATTACATGTATTTGGATCAGTTGTTGCAGTGTAGAACATTTAAATCTGTTATTTGCTGCCTGTCCTTGTCGTGCCGCTAGCTTACAAGCTGTGAGCGGAAGTTGCCTCTACACTGCATGGATCCATCCGGAAGTGACAAAAATTCAGCAACAATGCGATTTTATAAAAACAGCTGTGACTTGATTAAGTTGATGCAATCTGAAAAAAGCGGTAGTGACTTGATAAATTTGTTGTGATTTGATAAAAAAAAAAAAAAAAGAGCTTACACTTTTATTAAATCACATGAAGTTTTATCACTCATATATTTAAATCAGACAAATTTTTATCAGTTTGACTAATTTTACTCTGGTCAATATTTAATTAAAATGTACTTTTATCAAGTAATATTTGTTACTCCCACTTCCCATACAAAAAAACATTTTTTTCTATAACTTATATATTTTAGTTATAAGTGAAGTACTAATAACAAAGGTGTCCAAAACAATTTCAAAAAGCCAGAAAAAAATCATATTATATAACCTTTAATTGCAAGATGCTCATTCATTTGAAGTTGGAATATAGGCAATTGTACTGTTTGATCAACTTCCTTTTTACATCTGAGGTCACAACAGTAAATTTATAGAATTTATATGGGCACTCAATTTGGGACTGTGCCTTCAATCATGAGCAACACAGAAAGAAAATAACTATTGGCTTGTAACTTTTGGTACATTTATCAGAGTCTCAATTATTTGGTCAATTTCCATAAACTGTTGCAGCATGTGTTTGTCTATGTGACAGGACAAACACATGCAGAGATCCTGGTTGTTCAAGGTGAATTTCAAGGCAATACAGGGTTCTGCTCAGTGGTTGGTGAAACACAAATTTATTGCTTACTTAAAAGGAAATAGTTCATGAGAGATATTTCTTAGAAATACAGGAAAATATACTTGACAGTTACATTATCCCAGCAGTCTATCTCTGAAGGTTTTTTTCCTTTGTATGGTGCAGCTACTTAATGTTAGAGCAAAAAGTAAAAGAACATTTTTCATTATGAGTCCATTTATTAGTTTTTTTTTTTTTTTTTTTTTTTTTCCTCTAGCATGTATGTTGAGATTTGCTTGGGAAAAATGAAATTGGAGAGTACAGGCAAACAAATCATTTAAATCTATGAAAACAGCAAAGAGACAATCTCACTAGTCCCGAGGCTGCATACTTTATGGACTTTATGCATGTAGCTGATGCATAGATGTGATATGAATAATTATGATGGTACACTGCATCACATGTTTCACTTAGTGCTGCTCAATTAATCTAATTGCAGCAAAGCCACACAGCATGATGCCTTCCTGTGAAGTTGTTCATTTTTTGTGCAGTATGTGTGTGTGCTCAATCTCCAGATCTATGGTAAAACCAGGACGAGTTTGACCACTGGGGCATGTGCAGTCTGTACTGTAATGTGTCAGTATGTAACATAACATTATTACAGTCCAAACTTTGATGGAATGATATTATAAATATATAATAACCATGGACTTGATTTTGCTTTTGTTCTTCTAATTTAAAAAAAGCCTTACCAATGCTTTATTTATGTTGTGTCTGGCGTTGCTCATTATTTTCAGCGAATCACAAAGATGTTTACTTTTATCCAATCGCTGGCTAGCATGAAAAATTTACATCTTCCTTCTCTCCTCTGTCACTTCAACTTTATCTCACGTCACAACTTTCAACTCAGCCAAATGTAGTTAGGCCTTTCTATTACATTTAAACAATAATTAAAGGCAAAAACTCTCCTGTACTCTACTCTTATAACTTAATCACATCATTCTCTGTACATTTTCAGCAACACAAACACATCACAGCTCATTTTGTCTGTCATTTATTACATCATTGTTACTATTCTTCCATATCCAGCCTTGTCCTGAAAAATGGTGAGGGTTGTGTGTTTGCATTGTTATTTTTTGTTGTTGTATATGTAACTGCAGATTATTTCTTCTTCATATATGTTTTATCCTCTTGTGTTACGGCAGAGTTATTGCTGTAGGACTAGGAACAGCAGTAGAGGACGCTCTCTGCCTTATCAGAACTCAGCAGGACAGGGCCTGGATCTCTTAATAAAGTGATGTGTGTGTTCGGATGCCTTTCTAAAACCTCTTTCTATCCCCCTCCTCCTCCTCTTCCTCCTCCTCCTGGTCTTCCTCGGGATTCACACCAGAGCAGTTCACATTAGTTTTTCCTTGCACCACCACTCTGTGACCGTGAGCAGCAGCAGCAGCAGCAGCATCGTCGGCAGTGACATTTCAGGCCCCTCCTCGGCACCAGGAGAGAAGAGCGAGGCTAAATCACTTCTTGTCACGCAACCCTCCTCTTCTTATTTATTTATGGTCCAGTCGCCGGAGTAAGAGCGTTTATGATTGGCGGAGAGGAAATGCAGCCCTAGCTTTCGGTTGGACCAATTTCATTTCTTTAAAACAAACACGAAAAACCCATCTGGACTCACTGTATTATTCCCATGTCCTACTTCAAATATTAAATACACAATAGACAGAGTGTTATCCGTCTAGCCGAAGCCTTGTGGTTTTTAATGTGATGAAAACAATCTTTCTGTGAAATGGCCAGCAGCTTTTGTTCAGACAATTACATTTTGACAGACACTGAAATCCTCTGCAGCAGCGTTTTCATCTGAACTGAGCACTTACAATGGGCTCTAATGTGTCTGAGAAATTATATCAGAGATGCGTTGCATAACTGCACCCATTCAAGAAATAAAAGTACTCTTAAGAATGTATTCATAACTATAATATTATGAAACTGTAGTAAATGATTAGCCATAACCTATACTTATGACAACATTATGTGGGTGCATGGATATAATACTGATGCCTTTTTTTAACTAAAGGATCATTTTTGCTTAGTTTTCTTTACCATAAAATGTTAATGTCTATCAATATACTTATTTTTTTCAGAACTATTGGCTATATGTAGATTTAACTATGACGTATAGTTATTATCAGTAATAACTGCACCAAAAATATCACTGTTAGTAATGCATTTTTTATGAATTACAAAAAAATAATCAAAGTAAATTTATTGTCAATTCTGCCACTTGTACAGAACACACATGGAAGTGAAATTGTGTTACTCTCAGACCCTCGGTGCATACAAATACCAAAAAGTAAACATTACATATAGTGCCGTGTAAAAGGTACAATGGAGAACATGCAAGCTACATTAAAAAAGTAAACAAAATAAATACAATTAAGGCACATAACAGATTAGATTCAGTTAGTCTGACCAAATTCTTTTGTCAATTATTTATTGGTAAAGTCCTGCCATCATCAGCTTCAACCTACTTGTCTTGCTTATTGAAAAAAATAAAATAAAAGAACATTGCATTCATTAATCTAACCAAAACGCTCCATTTAGCTTCTCTAGGGGAAAAAAACAAACACGAGGATAATTATTTTTATCATACTCTGCGTAAATCCTATGTTGTAGTAGCCAGTGCATGTTTTTCCATCCCCTGGTCTTTTCCTCTTTCTGCCCTTGTGCACATGTGTCTCCTCAGCTGCGTGTGAGAGACTGGGCTGGAAGTGCAAATTATCCTCCCAGCATGCCCTTGCCCTTGTATCCTTGTTTTGATTCCTCTGTCCTCCTTCCTTCCTTCTTTCCTTCCCTCCTTCTTCTTCCTCCTTTTTTAATTTCCCTCTTCACAGTGTGCTGGGCAGGTTCTGTCTTTATCATAAGCACCATTTAATCTGCAACAGAAACACTGTGTACACAATCGGAGAGGCCTAATTGATTTATACAGTGTAATTACTCCAATCTAGAGCGTCTCATAAACGACAAACCTGGTCCCAGAGCCACTAATTAAAGAAGAACAGGATTTGTGGCTAATATAATTCATTATTTCCAAATTAGAGGCAGATAAGTTGTCACAATATAATGATCAAGCAAATGAGCACTCTTGTTTTCTGCTGTTGAGACTTGTTCGGCGAGAAGAATGCAAAGTGTTGGCTGCGTCGTTAATGTGGTCCAATTCTGGGCATGCTCACGAGGCGACATGAGGACAGAACTATTAGCGTTGCCACTTAGTTAGATGCAAATTTATGAGAGCTTTACCATGTACAGTCATCCATATTGTCGCTAAATAGAGGATTTGGTATAGTTGTGTTTTATTTTATTAACTTAAATTTAGTTGATGGAGCCAGACCTTTTTTTTGGCACGGCAGTCAAGTTAAGGTAACAGATCCAGTCTCTGTAGTTCAGTTCTCTAAATGTCATGAATACATTTCTCATATTTGAGCAAAATTATTCATTTTATTTATAGTTATTTTTTCTGTTTGTTTACAATTTTAGCTATTCCTAGAATAGCCACCTTCTGAGGGCCTACATTGATTCAATATAGGACGTGCAGATCAGCTAAGAGCAGCCCTTTATGGCCACCATTCTCAAATTGGGGTCCGGGGACCATAGGTTGGGGGTCTGTAAAAAAAAAAAAAAAAAAAAAAAAAAATCATTAATGTTGTTATGGTATATAATTTTAAACGTTCATAAATGTTAATGGGAACCATACTGTAATAATAATAAAAAAAAAACATAAACCTTACTTACATTTGTTTTTGTTTTTTTTTAAAACTCCTGATGCTTTATGGAGGTTCTTGGGATTTTTTCTCTCCTGTAAGGGGTCCCTGAACTCAAAAAGTTTGAGAACCCCTGCTTTATGGAATCACAATGCAATCCTGTATGCACACGTATGCCAACATTTTTATTGCAATAACAATGTAATTATGTCCAAAAATTAAAATGACGAGTTATGGGTTTAATGGAAATATAGTGTATGAAGCTGCTGTTAGCTACTCTGAAGAAACGATACTGTTGACAGTGGAATGAACATTGTCTGGTAAATCAGAGATATGTCTACAGGCATAAATGCTGTTAATGCATCACCCATATTTGTTTTGCTGTAAACAGTGCCATTGCTGGAATAGCCACTTTTCCAGTATCAATTTCCATCTCTATTGATTTTAAATTGAGAGGGTGCAGATCATCCAGCACGTGTCCCTTATTCAAATGGACGCGTGCTTTGCCTGCGAGATGCAAATTTCTGGTGAACCTAAGCTGTGAGAAATCTCTCACAATGCATGAACAGTATTTAAAGACATTTTATTTAATATGTTTTATTCTTTTATATATGTTTTTTCTGTTTTCAAAACTGTTGGCATTTCTATTGAACAAACAGGTTTGCTGAGGGGCACCATTGTGTCACTTCACCCACATTGCCTACTCCAGTCACTGTATGTGGCTGTTTGCGACAGGAAGGGCATCCGGCATTAAAACCAAAACACCAATGCGACTGATTCACTGTGCAACACCAAATAAGAGAGAAGAAGGAAAAAAACAGGCATTGTTAAAATAGCCTCTTTTCTAGTAGAAGTGCATTGATTTAAAATTGAGATGTGTTTTGTAGATAAAGTCAGAGAGGCCAGACTGAAACAGGCACAGAGAAGGGAAAGTTATACTGTAGAGGTAAAATAATGCTGAGGTTAGAGCTTTGAGGCAGGAGGCCTAGAGGAAGACCAAAGGGGAGATGTATGGCTGTAGTGAAAGAGGACATGAAGTTAGTTGTTGTGAGAGAAGAGGATTCAGAGGACAGGGCTCAGAGGAGGCCAATAATTTGCTGTAAGTGACAGCCAAAAAGAAAAAGAATACATTTTATAACGATAAGTGCCCAATCTATTTAGATGCACTTCTGGAGTAGTAAGTAATGATGTTCAGCTCTAAAATAATGACTTACAATAAGGGTGCAATTTAAATAAAGGTTATATCCTTAAAATAGAAGCATTAGTTGCTTCAAAATCACTGGGTTGAAACTTGAACATGTCACAACACAACTCTAAACTCCAGCTGTGAAGAGCTGAGAGCAGTGGAGCTGACTACAATAGGATCCATTGAGCAGAATAAATGTCATTTACATAAAAAGAGGCACTTTGCTTGGATTATTGGCTGTAGATGAGGACTTTTATGGATAATTGAGCATCATTTATCTACAGAACTATAAATAAAAAACTTTCTAAGAGTATAAGGGTAGACAAGAACAGGTAACAGTAGAGTTTTGTAATAATTAGCTATAAATGCAATAAATCTGACCGTGTAATTATGACCAATTTTAAAATAATGACTTTGAATTTGATGGGTTTTATTAAAATATAGTTAATCAGCAAAGTTGAAGAAGTAGTAGCTGCTAAAAATAAAAGGACTCATTATAAACATTTACTTTGGGAGACTGGGTTGAAACTTGAACATGTCCCAAAAATCACAACTCCAGCTGTGATGAGTGGAGGGCAGTGGAGCTGATTACAATAAGATCCATTGAGCAGAATTAATGTCATTAGCACAAAAAAGAGTCACTTTGGATATTTCTCCGTATGAAGTGTACTTTTACAGATAATTGTGCTTTATTTACCAATGCGTCTCTGAGGACATGCTGCTGTGTATGTAATCCATTGAGTGCCTGATGTTTGGTCTATTAGAACAAACAACCGTGGGGGTGTGGTTGTCAACACTTATTAGCCGCGCCGTCACCGTGCTAACTCCAATAATTACTGCCACAGTAAACGGCGGGCGTCCTGGCCCTCATTCTGCCGCGGCGGCTGTGGCGAGGAGCGCGGCCTTGTCAATTAGCTGCAGTCACAACACATTTACTCACGCAACACTGTCCATTTTTAACGTCCCGCCGACAGACAGCTCTTCCACTCAAGTAGGGGGTCATCAGCCGTTTAGTGTCCTCTCATTTCCCTGTCAACTTCAATAAATGAGCAACTTCGTCCACATAATACAAACCGACATTTATGCTATGTAAAATGGATAATAACATGCAGTGATTTTATAGTGGTGATGAATTTCCTGTCGTTCATTAGGCTCCCTTCTTGCACATCATAAGTATTGTGTGTAAAGTTTAAGTTTACACACATTATAACAATAATGCAGACATGTCCAAGATTTCATATGGTCCTCAGCTTCTATTGCAAAATGTATGATTAATGGCCCACTGCAGTTTCATACAGTGTTTCCGTAGCTTTGTCTGTATATTTGTATGTTTTGACCTATTAGAAACATTAAAATCAGGCTGAGCTAAAAAAAAAAAAAAAGCTTATGGGATTTCTATGTCCTAAGATGTTATTTGGTTGAATTTGGTTTTAGATTTTGTTGTCAAAGAAGAGAAATTATAATTATTTGAATTATAAATATAAAAGAAAATACTGTATGTGCATTCTTTTTCTAGAAAAAATCAGGATGCACTGTCAGCCCTTGGACCTTTGCACATCTTCAAAGCTGGCCCTCTTTGAAAATACTTTGGACACTCCTGCAATAATGCATTAGTCTATATAGAGTTTTTCTAAGCACTCATAGTCACTTTACAATTTAGTGCATTATTCATTAACTCCTCAGTCGCAGTCGGCAGTGGTGAGCGAATTCTGTAGCCACAGCTGCCCTGGGACAGAAGCGTGGCTGCCAATCTGTGCCTACAATCTCTCTGACCACCACCAAACACAATCACACTGACACATTACTTAGGACAGGATGGGTGAAGTGTCTTGCCCAAGTAACAGTATACAATGATGGGGATTGAACCGCCAACCTTTGGGTTAGTGGGCGAACATCTTCACCAACTTAATGGCCATAGCTGTTTGTTTGTGTACTCTTCTTCTAAAATCTTCTCTACTGTCTCTGTATATCTCTGCAGCCATTGAAAAGTCATTCAAGGTTATTTTTATTTTTTCCAAACAATGTTGCAATGCTGTGTAAATGAAAACAATGTATTTTTTATTTGCAAATCTCATACACCCATATTTATTCACAGCAAAATATACACAACATATCAGGTGTTTCAGGTGTTAAAACTGAGCTACACTGCACCAGTCTGATGGCAGCAACACATCTCAAAAAGATGTGAGACGAGGGCAACATAAGACTGGAAAAGAAAGTTTCACTATAAAACAAAAAACATTTGGAGGAGCATTGTCATTATGTAGATTGCTTGAGGTCCTTGGAGATCATCCAAAATATCCAATACAAATAAAACAGGCTCTACCTCTTTAAAATGCTCCTTGTATCCATATCTTACTGAAATGTTGCCAAATAACATAATTCATTTTGTCTCCAGATGTAATAAAACTTTTTTCCAGCCTTTTGTCGCTTGTCCTAACTTTGCCCTGTTGTTTTTTAATGAAATGGTAAAATATCTCTGTTGTGTTTTTACATTGTACTGTGAGTAAAATACCATTTTATGAGATTTGCAGATCATTGCATTCTGTTTTTTTATTTACATTTTACAGAGCCTCCAAACTTTGTTTTTAAATTAGGATTGTAAAATGGATAATAACTTCCTGTCATCCCTTAGACGCCATCAAAATGCACTGAATTCTTGTGTATAATAAGTGTTGTGCACAGATTCGATGCTCACACAAGTCGCTGACATCATTTGACTTTGGCACAGCTTCCTGGCCTTGTTTATAACCACTCATTGTTTTGCAGGGCGAGCACGCGGCACATTTAGTTTTTCTAATATGACATTTCTAATATGCATGTTCTCGATTGTTAAGGAATAATTGCTTGGCTGTAATGTGCGGTAAGCCCTGTGCTGCAAATAAGCGTGCTCAGTGAATACCAATGTGTGGCTCCCGGCGTGAGGAGCCATGTGAACATACTGTCGCTGTCAGGCCAAAGGCGTTTAGTTTTCCAGGATTTACAAATGAAAAAATACAGGAAATACAAATGACCTACAACTTATATTATACTTCCCATTTAGAGGAAGCATTGTTCCAGGCTTCAGGAGCATATGGGGGCATGCTTCCTATTGTCCTTGAAGACCTGTTTAAACCACGTAAATGATGTCTACCTGCTGTGTCTGTAGCTTTTTTAATTACAAATAAGTACTAATAATAACTACATAGTATTATTCATTGATTAAGTACTTGTTACCACTTAATGCATCATATACACTGGAATTGATGAACTCATTTTAACATTGATGAGCTCTTTTAACATTAAATATAACATCTAATATATATATATATATATATATATATATATATATATATATATATATATATATATTAGATGTTATTGTTAAGTGCATGGTTATTACATGTTTATGGTAACACTTTATTTTAAGATCCACCTATTAACCATTAACTAAGTGCTAATTAATATGCTAGTTATTAATTAATTAGCTCTTAATTGGTAATTATAAAGCAATAGTAAGTAAGGAGGTTGCTGGACATAAATTATGATCTTAATACAATTTTTGGAGTATGAGCAGTATTAGGGAATAGTACAAAAAAAATCTTATTAAGATCATAATTTATGTCCAACTTCCTTACTTCCTATTAATGAGCAGTAATTGTGAGTTTATTAAGGAGAATATGTTAGTTAGTTGCTTATTAGTATGCTCTGATACTAAAGTGTAATTAACATAAAAATACCAGATATCTGTTAACTATTGTTATACTGTTATAGATATTGCATGTAATAAAAGCATTACCCAAAGTTAAGACCTGTTCCAGCCCCCTTAAAGCTTCTGCCCCCCCCCCCATCCCCTGCAGTACCTTTGTGGACCCCCAGGGGGCCTGGACCCCACTCTGGGAACTAGTGCTCAATGAATTGTAATATTATTATTATTATTATTATTATTATTATTATTATTATTATTATTATTATTTCGGCTACTCCCTGTAATCATTAGGAGTTGCCACTGTGAGCCAGTCGTACAGTAATTTAACAGGTTTTTATGCCAGATGCCCTTCCAGTCACAACCAGCCACATACTCTGAGTGGAGAAGGTAATGAGGGTGAAGTGTCTTGCTCATCAATGTAAGTTTCTAATGTAAATTTAATCCAAATATAGAAAACTGGATACACACTAAAAGAGTTCTGCTGCTCGCAGACATCTCACAGTGAAAAAGAATCCTCAGTAAAATTATTAAATTTAGACTGATCTAGTTCCACACAAAAACATTTGTTCCTTAGAACAGTGGTTTTGTTTCGTGTACCCCTGGGTTTTTTGTCATAAAATGCATACTCCCTCCACTCATACATCTGTATGATTCTTAAAAAAGTGGTCATGAAAAACATGTGTACTATTATACAAAGACACTATATACTTAAAGGGTGAGAAGCTCATTTACCTGGGAGGAGCCTGGAGTAGAGCCGCTGCTCCTCCGCATTGAGAGGAGCCAGCTGAGGAGGCTCGGGCATCTGTTCTGGATGCCTCCTGGTCGCCTCCCTGGGGAGGTGTTCCAGGCATGTCCCACCAGGAGGAGGCCCCAGGAAAGGCCTAGGACACGCTGGAGGGACTATGTCTCTCGGCTGGCCTGGGAACGCCTTGTAATTCCCTTGGTAGAGCTGAAGGAAGTGTCTGTGGAGAGGGAAGTCTGGGCATCTCTGCTTAAACTGCTGCCCCCGCGACCCGGCCCCAGATAAAGTGGAAGAAAATGGATGGATGGCTATATACTTACTTTTTGTAAAAACTAATTCTCCTGCATTTTCATTTTAAAGTCAAATTCATGGTAAAGAATTAAATAAATTATAATCTCCTTACGTTTAAAATAAAAAATAAAAATATAACAATATCAGCTGGTAAATTTACTTATTTTATTGTATATTAAACATTTAAAAAATATAAAACTTTAAAATAAATAATAATCTTAAACTCATAATAAATTTACCATAAATAAAAATAAAAATTATTTCAGTAACTCACATCTGAACTTACTGAACCTAAAAAAAAATTTACCAAAATATAATAATTAATTAATATCCTTTAGATGTTTGCCGATCATCAGTCACTGAGACACTTGAGCTTGTTTTTCATCAATGTTCAATACAAAAAGATCACAAACACTGTATTTTCTTATGATCTTCCAAATAAATTCAGAAATAATTCCAAGTAGCCCCTGCAAAGTGCCGGCATACCCCTAGAGGTCCCCGTACCCCTGGTTGGGAAACACTGCCTTAGCCTAATAATAACCTTTTCTAATAATTTCATCAAAATCTGACCAAACTTTTCTTCAAAATCTGACCAAACTTTGCATTCTATTCTATTATATTATATTATATTATATTATATTATATTATATTATATTATATTATGTTATGTTATATTCTATTCTATTGTAAGTGCTGTATTTGGCAGCATAAAATCGCTATCTAATGAGCCATGATTTATTTATTACTGAACTAAGGAAATCAACATCCTCTCGAGTGACCACATTTTCTAGAAGACAGTGCATTTCTCTATGTAAAAGTTATATGTGAGGGATGCTTGAAACCCTGTGAGACAGACTTTGACATTTCGGAGCATGACTTCTAAGTGTGTCTGAATGGCAGAGTGTGTGAAGGATAGAAGAAGTATGGCTCAAGTTAGGAAAAAAAAAAAAAGAAAAAAAAGGGGGGCCAGAGCAGCAGCAGAGGTCGATTTGGGGTCAGAAGAGGCCCGGCGGCCATGGATCCTTCTCTGGGAGGACACAGCCTGATAAGAAGCAGGTAGATCACACGGAGCGGGGGTCTGAGAGGGCGCGCCGATAACAGGCCGCAACACTCTCAGCTGGACGGCAGATAACAGCAAGGACTTGTTGCCCTACACACGACCAAGACTTTTCATCTGAAGGCTTGAGCAGCTTTGCAATACTTCTTGTATATGTGATGTATATTGCATATGCTAAGCCAGTAGGTTGTATGGTTTAGATTGCACAACATAGGGGCATAGGGAATACCCTGGTCAGCTGTCCTAATTCCTTTCCTAAAATAGTTTGCTCTCTTTCGGTTAAGGGTTAATTCCAGAAAGTGAAACAAATTGACACAGATTAAATTCAATTGGACAGACTTTTTTACCCAGTGGTTATGAGACGATGTAAGCTCTCAGTATAGGAAGTGAATGAATCTAGCTGGCCGGGCTACTCTGAAAAAGAGAAACAGGATAGCTCCTTATAATGCTTTGGGGTGGTACTGTTTGAAATGAGGCACCACAAGCATCATGGGATAAATGCTGTGTTTTGCAGGCCTCAGCAAGCAGTTTGTACTATGGCAATATGTACAAAATCTCACTAGCTAAAACTGAATAAATAAATAAAATGAAAACATAAATGAGTAAGACATAAACAGCTACACACATGTAAAGGGAATAGATAATGCTTTTATTTATATTTTTAAACCAATCTTGGTCACCTCTAGAAAAGCATTAGTGTTTTTATGAGGAGCGCTGAAGGGGCGTGCCAGCAGTGGGACAGCAGGGAGGGAGGGCTCTTAAAGTGACATGGACCTAATCCGAGAGTCAAATGATGAGTTACTTCAAATAAGGTTTTGTCAATAATTATTGCTTTTTTTTTTTTTTTTTTGACCAACAAAACTGAAGATGCTGATTTAGATGTGTCCTAAATTAATTTAAAAGCATAATAAAGGCCCTTTAAGTTCAAATCATCCTGATCTGTCTTGATCCGCCCCGCCCCTGTGCACCTCCTAAAGCACACCCCATATACCAACACTGCAACTTTTAGGATGAAACAAGACGGGAGAAGGCCAGCAATATCACCACAATAAAAAAGTTTACATAAAAAGGAAGCGGGTATGTCAGCCAAAGGCACACAATTGTTTCTTTGTATATCGCAAACACATTTCCACTTTATGTGCCTTGATGTTGTGTATAATATTTATGACACAGCTGTGTGTATGGAGCAGTGTTTTACCCAGAGGTGTGATGAACCAAGCCCTGTTGTTCCTCTCAACTCCAACAGAGTCATCACTCCAGCCCTGAGGAAAGGAGACAAGGAAAGGAAACGTTTCACTCTTTAACAGAAGGGACGTCCTGTGATGTTCCTCATTGGGCATTCATGTCACAGCCGGCCCCTCCTATACGCCGCAGTCCCGCCGTTTGAAGTTAACCCCAGCCACTCGCCGCCTTGTTGGCTTAATAGTCTGGATATGCAATTTAAGAGTGATTTATCGCTGGAGTTTAAACAGCCTCCCAATGTCGTTCCACACATTTTATATATTTATTTAGAATTTAATATAGAGAGGATTTATTTATTTTTCATTACTATTCGGAGCAAGCGGTGCATGGAACACGGTCAAATGGATTTAGTTCAAAGGAAGTAATATATTTTATTATAGTGAACAAAATATCCATTGTACTGTTACCTAATACAGTTTAACAGTGGACTTTCAATAAAAGAAGACAATTTCGGAGAGATTTTTCTAATAAATTTATCACAAAAAACACTGGTAACTGCTTCTTATCACAACACACTAGACAACAACACACCATTAGGCTGTAATAAGGCATTAATAGAGCACTGTGCAAAAGTCAGGTTTTCAAAAAAAAGGCTATAAACAAAGTAAGATGTATCAAGACACAAAATTACAAAAAGAAAATAGAAGAAAAATCTGTAACACTTCACAATAACTTGCACTATAAGACATTAGTTTATTATTAATAAGTATTAATAAGGGATTCAGTTCATTTGTCACTTACAGAGGATTACGTCAACATTAATAAACCCAACTGAGTTATAAACATTGTTATTAATGTTTAATTCTTTAGTAATAAGCTCATATAAATCCATTCAAAAAAATAAGCATTGGTGTTAATACAGTAGCCTATCTATAAATTATTAATTAATTAAAAATATTGTTATTGTTTTTAATGCTTTATTACTGCTTAATATTGGTGAGACTTTGACTTAAATGCTAAGATATTCTAGTTCAGGGGTAAATGCTGTTGCCTTACATCTAACAATGGTAAAAAAAATAAAAAAATTCTACTCAAACTAATAATTTGTTCTTTTAAATCTAAACTATAATCTGGGCCCACACAAGAAATAATTATTTTAACTTGATCTTTCCTGAAAAATAGTATTCAGTATTTATTAAAGCTCTCTTAGTAAACATCTTTTTTTACACCTCGCTACAGCTTTTGCACAAAACTTAACAATAAACCAAGAGATAAACAATGTAAAGATACTGAATTAATACTGGCGTTTCAAATGTTGCATTGACTTAAGTGTATACTCCAGATTGTGTTTGTTTGTTTGTTTGTTTGTTTGTTTTGTTGTAGTGTTTTTGTTTTACTATTAATGACTGAATAAACTCACCTGAACTGAAAAAGAACAATACTGTTGAGGTAATAGTTTGTGAACATATTTTAATTTAACTTGTTACTGATATTTAACCAAAATTCAACTATTGCCTCCAGTATGTTTCATTATAAAGCATGTTATAGTCAGTAAATGTGTTTTCTTCTTATAGTTCCTCAAGAAAACCAAAGACAAGCCAAATATAAATATCCATGCATGTCTCGGTACATGTCTGTTCTGCGGACGCCATTATAAATTCAGAAGTGATGAATAATGTAGAGTAAAGAGTAGTTTTACAGGACTTGTTACAGATGCTCCATAAAGGTGTTTGGGGAGAGAAGTCACGCAACGGGGAAAACTATCCTGACTTTATTCCCTTCAAGTTAACATTTATCACACGCACTAAAATGAAAAATACTGTATATTGATCTATACTGACTTGAGCGGTATAATATAACTGAATAAATTACTTTGTCTTAATAACATATGCATCCCACTTAGCATATTAGAGCTTTAAGATTGTTTTTCTGTAGCATTATATTTTTTATTCAGAGGAAAATCGCATATATTAAGTGATTTAAATGACTAATCCTGCCTTCATCCATATACATTTGCATTCGCAGCATGCATCACTCCATCTGTCCATGTGTCCAGCACTGACATGTTCATCAATCTTAAAGAGACAAGGAAACAGAAAATTAAAAAAATGTAATAAAGTCAGATTTTTGAAGTACTTTTAAGTGCAGTGCAGTAGTTGTGCTGTTAGTAGTAGTATTAAAACAGATTAATAGAACAAACCATTTACCACATGTTATGATTTTATCAATGTGAATTTATTTTTATTTACTTTTAGATGTTCTTTTCAAACTTGACCAAAATGCTTTTTTTTTTACCTAAAGCATTGATTTTCAACTGATGGGTTCAGCTTCAGCTCATCTGAAGCCTACATACTGTATTATTACATGAAATTGACAGATTTATAATTCAAGTTCAAGTTTATAGCACACTTAGAAACTCTTGCAGACCAAAGTGCTGTACATATCAGCGAGACAATAAACAACAAATAATAAAAAAGTTAAATAGCAGCAAAACAATAAAAAGGATCACACAATACTAAAAGACAGCATCAAATTAAAACCAGGCTGACATAGCTCCATACACTGTAGATGCATATGTTAGAGTAAAACTGACCTATTCTTTGGGCGTGCTGTTTTGTGCATATATGGATGATTATGAGCTGGTGTATTTATATTTGTGCCTCTGCTCCACTGTCAGTCTCTCTGTGTTGTCTCCCCATGACTCCGCCCCTGCTGTCTGCTCACTGGGACGCACTGGAGAGGAAGACCTATCAATACAGCTCCCAACCCCTGCAGATCTGTCCCATTTGCTCCATTATTGATGAAACAGAGCTGCCATTTTTCACACAGCGTCGAGATATTATGTTACAGGATTCACTAACCAGAACTGTGTATGGAGCTTTTGTTGAGTGAGACATGTTTGATCATTTGAGGGTGATTTCTTGTTGCTTGTGGGGTTTTACAAGAAACACTTTGAATGTTTTAATTTAAAGGCTCTGATGTAGTTGATGTTTCCCAGCTTGTTTGTGAAGACTCAGTTCTTAACAATCAAAGAAATAATAAGTATTCTGGGTATACTGTAATTTGTAGAGTTAAAGATGTTTCATCTTTCGCTCAAAAGACGGTGATAACTATATAACTGAAAGCCACATTAAAAATAATTAAAACAATTCAATGCATTTCTACAGATCTTTCAATAGTAAATGTTATGTGCTCACAGGGTAAGCATTTCCAGGTTTTAGGAAAGAAAAAAAATAGTTTATTTCTCCAAAATCAGAACTTATTCACTACTTTTCTTTTGATTGGTCAAATGGTCCGCAGATCTTCTGTGATTGGTGCAGGGGAGGAGTCCCACCTTGATCCGACCTTGGCCTTATCTCTTTGGCCTCCTCCCACAGAGGCCTCGGTGCTCCATAAATGTATTTAAAGCTGTATATAAAATTCTAGTTCACACTTTTTCATTGTCTCACAGCACAAACAAAATTTCAAAGACACTTTGGGATTTTTTTTTTTTTTTTCCATCAATTAAATATGAAGTGTTCAACATGTGCTCAGTCAGAATCTGCAGAATCAAGCTTAGACAAAAACATTTCTGCTGCATAATGTAGAACACTGCCAAGGAATGGGAAGATTGTTTTATCTAAATATTGATTTACTCATATAAATTTCTGCATATGCCCATGGCTTAAATAAATACTTTCTCGTGAGTTGGGATCTGAATCAAAAACCTCTGGGTACAATCAGTCTTAGTTCTTGGTCAGATGCTCCCTGTGTGAGCCATCTAAAACTACTCAGACAATGTTAGGCATCTGTGGGAGGTGCACTCAATCTGCAATATATAGCAATGTTTCATTGGTTAATTATTGGTTAATACTGTATCAATCAAAAATGGCTTTCTGTGTTTGCTTGTTTTTGTTTTGTTTTGTTTTTTTGACTATATATTTATTCTAAACTAAATCCAGCATTGACTTTCAAAGCAACTATTAACAGTGTACTAATATACAGGTGAGGTTTACCAAAACATATTCTTAAAATAAATGTCACATAAATCATCTCTGTTATAGTTCAATGATAGTGATTCAAAGTTATATCATATTCTGACCCCTTTTAGAAAACAGTGTACACTTCCAAATCCCTGTTATTTGCTTCACTAGTTTAATAATATTTTAATATTTTATAATAATCCATTAGTCTTATATAGCACTTTCAAAGTCACTTTACAATTTAGGTCCATTATTCATTCACTCTTCAGCCACACTCGGTGGTGGTAAGGTACTTCTGTAGCCACAGATGCCTTGGGGCAGACTGACAGAAGCGTGGCTGCTAATCTGTGCCTACGGCCCCTCTGACCACCACCAAACACGAACGTCTCTACCGCCTGATCAGCAGCCGCCCCCCAGATTTCTAAACTCTTTTCCTCCATTACTTTTGCCAGTGCTCTGTCTGTCTAACTCTCTCCTGAGTCACCTTCACCCCTCCTCTTCTTCCCCACTTCGCTGTGTTTTATGACTAAAAGCTGTTATTCCGGTCGACTGCGGCCCGACTCCTCTCTGTAATATTTCATTCATCAGAACAATTAAAGTGGAACATTGGTTTCCAGGGTGATAATTAGGGTTTGATGAGTGAACCTGAACGCCACCAGGACAAGACAGCTTGATTACTCTCATTTGCTGGTCTCTGTGCTATTGCAGGCTTATTATCCATTGTCTTGTCAAGCAAATAGAGGAAGAAAACAGGCATGAAATGGAAAGAGGTGAGCGCTGGAGACACAGGCAGGGAGATGGATAGAAAGTGCGGAGGAAGGGAGAGTCATGGGAGAAGCTGCCGGAGATGAGTGCCTCGTAATGGGAGCAGGTCTTTTGGATAGCGATACAGTGCATTAACTCGGTCCCCTGCTGCTTTTCTGTCAAACAACCTTTAACCCTGGAAACAAAAACCACAACTTTTGAAAATGAAAAATCAGGCGTAGGAACACACACCACCTTTTTGACCAATCATCTAAGATTTTGGCTTCTACTGTTCAGAAGAAGTTTAGGTCCTCTCCACCTAAAGAGCATTGCTTTTTGTTTAATTTCTACTAAAGGAGTATTAGTCTGCTCCTCCTGTCTATTCACCAACGAGGCAAAGAACCCAGACAACTTTAGTCATGCGGCTTCAGAACTGCAAATCGAGCCAAAGAAATGTGAGAGATTATTTCGGGTAATCATGTGGCACACTGTCTCTATTGCTACGCTGCTAAATAGAGTCAATGATGATTATTTTGACCTATAATTTCTAAAGATCTTTTTAAGCCCATATGTGAAAGTCTCCAGTGCTATCTTCAGAGTGACAAAAATGTTTCTCTGCGTCATAAAAAGAAAATAAAACAGAGACCAATTTCTTATTTATATATAATGAGTAGAATAAATTGAAGCTTTCTCAACCTTTAACTACTCATGGGTGACTTCTTGAACCATTACAATGAGCCATTTCTGGAGATAAAGAAATCACTTCTTACTAAAGGAAGTGTGGTTTATAGGACTTTAGGCCAGGTGGTATTGAGCCAATTTTTTTGACTCGGGAGGCTTTAGGCCATGGAGGAGCTGTGTGAACGCAGAGAAAGAGGAGGAGGGGGCTGGTCATCCTGCAAACAAACTCAATCTACAACCTCATACTTTCTCAAGTGACATTACAAGCAAAAAAATAAAAAATAAACATAGTTTCAATCTATTTGGCAGATGGAAAAATAAAATAGTTATTTTTTTAAATACAGAGTGCTCTGTCTTAAAGGCAACTTTGAAAAGAGAAAAAGTTTACAATTCTGTAGCATAGTTAAAAAACACGTCTTTTTATGGGCATTTCCTAAAAGTAGGTCCGAAGACAAAACTGAAAATAATATAAGTGCAGAAAAATGAAGATTGAGAATGTAAAGCTGAAACTGAAAGCTGGAAAACTTAGGCTTTGTCTCTAGGTTTTAGGTTTAGGGGAGGTCAATAGTGTCTTTATTTGGTCAAGAGGAAACAAACCAGAAGAATAAAAAAACACTTTCAGAAGAGAACATTTCTTGTGTCTTGAGGGGTCAAAAGTCATGCCACACAAAAAAGACATTTTACGTCTTTTGTTATATGTTTTTTTTTTTTTCGTTAATCATTCTAGCTATCAAGTAAATCCCAGTGTACTTTTACACCAATGTGAAAGGCATCACTGCATCATTGTGGCATTGATTGGTTCAACATATTCTGTATAACATGAGCACAAAGTTGTCAAATAAAATGTGTGGTGACTGGGATGTAGTCTGTATTGATCAAGTTCAAGTTCAGTGGTGGCATGTTTCTGACGGTACACTGTCCCAGCAGAGTAAGTACACCAAACAGATGTATACTCTACAAGCTTGCTGGATTTAAACTATCTATATATTGATATTGAAACAGTGCTGATGGTTCTGTATCTTTGCTAAGTAATTGTGCTGCCAGTTTTTCCCTATCCAAGGTGAAGGTCATTGTCAGTGTGTGGACATGTGTGGGTGTAATAGCCATGTCAGAAATACTTATCCCATGTTAATTGGCTTTGTATTTGCCTCAGATGTTGTAACCTATGAGTCGATGTGTAATTACCTATTCAAGGTTGTGACCTGAGTGGATTAACCAATAAAAGAGCAGTCTGATCTTGACCTCTGGAATATTAAACAGCAGAGTGCCACTGTCAATAAGAGAGTGAGCTAAGTCACTGTACTGTACTGATATAAGGTCAAATATAGTAAATGACAACATACAATTTTTATACTTTAAAATTTACAAGTTATAGAAAGTGGTGCTGTCACATGGTGTAGTTGAAGAAATTTAGCTTGGAAATTTAACATTTTCATATTTTAGCAGAGAGAATGATTCTGCTGCTGCCAAAACTATTACATATAAATGTGGATTATGATATTTATTTACATTAGCAGCAGTCTGTTTGCTATGATATCTCAGTGGGGGCAGTAGAAAGAAACATGCTTCCCAACATTACTTTGTGCAAGGCAAGAGATTAAAGCTTTGTGACTATTTTATATAAAAATATGGAGGCGAAATAATACTAAAATAATAGGTTGTATTTTTTAATTTTTGATGGTCAGACACCAGAAGTGACAAGGCATCCTACGATACCTCTTGGCAGAATAAAATATATTAACACGAACATGCTGTACATTAGTTCAGGAATAAATGCTCTTTTCCTTGAGCCACTTGGTCTGCTAAAATAATAATTTGTTAGTCCACTGAGTGCCTGTGGCTCTAGTAGTTAGCATCTTGTTCCCTGTACACAGAAGCAATGGTACAGAATCTTTATACAGTACCTATTTACACAACTTTTACTCATCATTTCCTCCTGGGACCATTACTGACCTTTACTGAAAATATTATTGAAATCCAAACTTTTTTAGTTATCTTGTAACAGACTAAGTGTGTGTTTACACTTGCTAGTCCCCAGGACTCAGTGCACTTTGGGACAAAAGTGTGCACCTGTGTTGATGATGTCATTGGTCTGGTTCGAGTTCACATTGAGCTCTGTTAAATGAAATGGACTGACTGAGGGAGCAGTAATAAACCTCACCTGTAGGGGGAAGTGTGTCATATTTACTAAGAAGAAACCCTGCTCTTCTGTTGGTCAAAAGTCTGCCTCTTCAGCTCCATATCCCAATGACATCCAACAGCGCACTTTAATTAATATTTAATAAACTTTTACATTTAGAGCACCGAATTTTGGTTGAATACAACTGTGAACTTCCTCTGGTGATTAATATGAAATCTGTGTTTTAGCAGCATTTTTACATTTGTTTGCTAATGTTAGCAACCTTTTAAATACATTTTATTTACAGTATATTTGTATTTGTTTTCTTATAGTCATGTTAGATGTGCATATGTTTATATGCCCTTGGTTAAACAGTGCTTTAGTCCACTCCTTGGCATTAATCCATAGTATGGTCTGCGTTACACCCATACTTCACCAGGCCCACACCAGTAGTGCACCAGGGCTCAAAGTGCATTGCACTGAGACCTCTGATTTCAGGCAGACCAGAGTTCACTTGTTTGAGGTGCACTTGAGTCTGATGTGCATTCATAGCTGCTCAAAGCAACCAGACTGTTCCAGGAAGTGCACCAGCATTCAATTAAAGCGAACCAAACACAGCAAGTGTGAACACACCTTAAGACACCAAGCAACAAACAAACCAGCAAACTATTACAAGTGAAAATAAGCAAACAAATTTATCTTGAGTCTTAATCTGTTCCGGATGCCTCCTGGACGCCTCCCTGGGGAGGTGTTCCGGGCATGTCCCACTGGGCGGAGGCCCTGGGGAAGACCTAGGACACGCTGGAGGGACTCCGTCTCACAGCTGGCCTGGGAACGCCTTGGGGTTCCCCCGGTAGAGCTGGAGGAAGTGTCTGTGGAGAGGGAAGTCTGGGCATTTTTTCTTAGACTGCTGCTTCCGCAACCCAGTCCCAGATAAGCGGAAGAAGATGGATGGATGGATCTTGAGCCTTAAGAATAAAATTGTAGTTTTTCTTCAAATCCCATCACACATGTCCATGTTAGTGCAGCCTATTGTAAAGCTGGCAGAAACAGCTCACATAAACTAATCTCCTCCACCTGTCTAGTGAGCACTAAAGCACACAGTGACGACAGTGCCAGCTGCAGTCACTGTTAAAGCCCTGTTATGTGATTGGCTGAGTCTGTGGGCGGGACCCTGAAGCTCTCATTATCTCAGCAGGTAAAGCAGCTGTCATTCCTTCTGCATGTAAATGATACCGACCTTCCGAAAAAACTGTTCCTCTCTGCAACTTGGGAGAAAAAAATAATAGCCCTGTGATATTTGGCTTCAGGAGTGACCTCTCGGCGTGCACACCTTCCTACCCTGTGGAAGTAATAGCTTCTACTGCTCTGGGCCTGTTTTTAGACCAGCAGAGTGACATTTCGGGGGGCCATGCTACTTGGCGTCTCAATAGTAATCACTTCAAACTGGTGACGCTCCATTTGTTTAACGATTAAAACGCAGAGAGAGGAGGCCGGGAGAATTTGCTGCTAATTCAATGCTTTAATGAGCCTGGTAATTAGACCTAAATGTTAATGAATGGTAGGTAAAGAGATCTATTGGCCAGATAGAGGTTTTCGGTGAAAGTCAATGGGACAGGGCATTCCTCAATTAAACCATCATCCACAAATTACATCTTCATACAGTAATCATATTTCGTTTTGCCAATCCCAGATGATTAAACTGAGGTTTGTAGCAGCACATAGTTGGGTCATGAAGTTCAAGGCTTTTACCAGATCCATGGAGGGGGTTACACAGAAAAGTGCTTTTAGTAAGACGTGAATATTCATGACGAGAACTAAACAACCATCGTGACTAACCTAAGTAAGGGATGTCAAGGTCTGTGAGAAAAAAACACATGCTCAAAACAGCTACTAAGAAGCAGTTCCAGATATTTAAAGCCGTTTTGTGTCATTCTTACAAATCAAAATGTTGTACTGTCACTTCAGTAAATCATCTGCTTCCATCAAACCTCTGCATCCTCTTCTCTCACAACAACTAACTTCATGTTCCTTTTCACTACATCTATAAATCTCATGTACATGTCAACAATCTCAATATGGCGTCTCTGACTTTATCTCTAAAACATCTCACATGAGCTGTCCGGCTGATGTTTATTGTGCACTCATATATAAAAT
This sequence comes from Bostrychus sinensis, assembly GCA_020698575.1. Lineage (NCBI taxonomy): Eukaryota > Metazoa > Chordata > Actinopteri > Gobiiformes > Eleotridae > Bostrychus > Bostrychus sinensis. The sequence continues at coordinate 14,472,937 of CM036240.1, read as the reverse complement.
ATGAGGAGATGTGTTTGTTTTATTACACATTTTCCATGATTAATACAAAACTCAAAAATACATCCTTTGAAGGTGCTATGATCGGTATATATATATTTTTTATTTTTTATAAAAATGACCTACATGTGTGCCAAGACAGAGTATGATGTGAAATTGTTTAAATCAAATATTAGTTTTACTGATAACAGTGGTACAGCAGCATTCAGTAACTTTTTTTTCTTTAAATAAACAGTTTTTGAGTCTGTGTGATGGTTAAATGAGTTGTTGTGGGGTAAATGAAGCATGCAGCATCTCCCCCTGGTGTCTCTAAGCTGAAAGTGACACTTGCAACAATGAGCGCCCTCGACCCGGAGTCACAGAAGTCACAGAAGTCTCAGGTTTCAAGAGAAAGTGGCACATCCCGGTTAGCAAAACAACAAGCTAGCGATGGCTTTATTTTTTGATTTTCTTCATGCCAGAGCGGCCAAATGGAAGAAAAAAACTTTGTACAGATAATCGGAGGGGAAAACAAAAGTAAAAATGAGCGAGGGATCACACAGGAGCCAACTGGGCTTATGAGTATTTACGACACTGCTTTACTCTGAAGTGTAGGGGGAGAATTATGGAAAAGAATACGGAAAAAGAAACAAGCAGAGTTACTGAGTTCCACTTTAACAATTAAAAATATATTTTACATAATGGCCAAATTGTTTTTGTTTACATTTTTTGTTTTGGTTCTAAAGCTGCATTGCCAATCAGAAAAGAGACCATTATTTTGATTTAGACTGCTGTGCTGTACTACAATATCTTTAACATCACCAAATTTCAACAGTTCAGTGTTTTCATCTACAAAGAAATTAACTTTATGCCCTACAGCCAATGACCCAAAATTGACTGAGTAGTCTTACTCTGAAATAGAAATAGGACATTATGAAATCCATTTATTGACTTTGTTTTCTTCCACTTATTTCTGTTTGGTCCTGGGTGAATGGAGCCTATCCTAACAACTATGGGCTTTAGGTAGGGTATATCCAGGCTCAACGTTAACTTTGCTTAAAAATTTAGTAAGAGTGAGCAGCATTGTCCGACAGGGGGATGGTGGGACAATCCCGGCGTGTTGTAAGACTGTGTAACTGTATGTGTGTGTGTTTGGAGGGAGGGAGGGGCGTTCTCTGCGGTAGTCTGTCGGCTCGGCGTTCACGGTGGATGAGCAGAGTGGTGGGAGGCCCAGGCGGTTTGGAAGGAGCAGGGGCCCGCGGGGAGCACTTGGCACGCCATCAGCTCTGCAACCGGGACAGGCTCCACCACGTCCAGCCAGCACAGCCCAAACACACACGCACAGGCGATCAAAACAACGCCAAACAAACACACACTGGACACAATGACGACATGTGCGGGCCGCGAGGGAGAGAGGAGAAAGGGAGGGGGAGGAGGGGGGCAGACACAGGCACTGTCCCGTGTGTGGTGTGAGGCTTGGCCATATTTACACAGCAAGGCAATGACCAATGAGCACTGTTACTGTGTCTAAGCTAACGTTTGCTAACTGTAAACAAAAAAAATGTATATTAAACAGGCTCACATCAATAAATCAGAAGAGCATGGGAATGTAAAAAATATTTCAGTAGTTTAATTTAAATTATTATATATGATAGATTCATACAGAGTGAAATGTGTCAAGCATTTATAAATTATTTTGTAATAATACTGTATTTAATATTCTATTATGAGAAACTGATTTGAGTTTTTTTATAAACTGCAAGGTAATTAAGCCATCATAATCAAAATGAAATAATAAAATCTTGAAATATTTTATTCTGTGTACTGGACCTACATACAGTGTAAAAAAAATTTAAAAAGGTGAAAAAAATCTCAAGTTTTTAACAATGATTTTTTTTTCACCTTATTTGATGTTCATTTTTCTAAAACCTTAGAATTTTAAGTTTTACACTTTGAGTAATTTTTCTTTTAATTATCATGAGTTTTTGCAACTTTATTCTTACAGTGTAATAAATAAACTTTAATTGAACAACTGAACTCAATTTCTTTTTTGGTATACATGATTTTGTTATGAAATTGATTACATCATTATCTTTTTGCTAAATCAACTTTTTGAGCCTTTAACCATGTTATAATATTGTTTAAACCTCAAAAATATGCCTGGAGTAGTATCTTGTTTCATTCATGCTTGTTTGAGTAATCCTGTTTGCTGAACCACTGTCCTTTTCAAGAGCTGGAAATGTAGACATATGAAACCAGGAAGAAAAAAAAGCCTTTTCCTTTTCAATGTTAATATTTTTTATGAAATAATGTTCATTTTGTAAACATACTATATTTTCCAATTACAAGCGCGCTACATATGCACAGTTTGGGTACCTTGGTCTTTCTGATCCTCTATGCAAAGGAGCGGTGGCCTTCCTGCTTCTCCTCAGTGCATACTGTCATTGTGCCAGCAGAGCAGAATAAAAGAGACTTGAATGGCTGCACCATCTGGAGACTGACCTGCTGCAGACCACACTGAGGGGACTAGTTGGACCTACCTAGTTGATTTCAATCACCTACTTTACATCAACATGAAGCACTCTATCAGGAGCCCCCAGGCAGCTCCTCACAGATCCACTCAATGTGCCACCAGTGCCAATGGGAGCCAGGCCCTAGGAGCTGGTTCCCACTGGATGGTGGCTGTGATGGACAAACTATAGCTATTTGTTGCCTTTGCTGCCTAGGGTTCGGAAACTAAAAGAGCAGCTATTTAAAGGTTTACATGGTGGGAAGGACAACATAGCCTCAGCATGCAACATACAGTATATATAAATCTTACTGATGGCTTGATTATGCGCTTATGCCACAAGCTGGGTGGTTTTACATTTAAAGTAGCCACAAAAATTAGCAAACATTAGTCTTAGTATTAAAGATTGAATAAAGCCATGGTGTGGGTTTGGTTTGAATGTAGATATAGGCAAGGAAATGTATAAACTTTTGAAGAACTGAAAAACACAAAAATTTTAATTTAATTAATTTGAAGAAAAGGTCTTTATGCATGAGCATGTGTAAATTGAGACCTAAAATGGTCATATCACACAGATGCTGTGATCCAGGAAGAAATTCACTTTGCATAAAACTTTGATGGTCCCTTTTTAATGTTATTATAAATACACTATATTTCCAAAAGTATTAGCTCACATGTCTTTACACACATACTGTATGAACTTAAGTCACATCCCATTCCTAATCCATAGGTTTTAATATGACATTGGCCCACCCTGGCCTGGCTTCACAGTCTTCGCTCTAATTCATCCCAAAGGTGTTCTGTCAGGTTGAGGTCAGGACCCTGTGCAGGTTCAGTCAACTTCTTCCACACCAAACTCACTCATCCATGTCTTTATGGACTGTGCTTTGTGCTCTGGTGCAGTCATGTTGGAACAGGAAGTGGCCATCCCCAAACTGTTCCCACAAAGCTGGGAGCATGGAAATGTCCAAAATCTCTTGGTGCTGAAGCATTCAGAGTTCCCTGGAACTAAGGAACCAAGCCCAGGTCCTGAAAAACAACTCCACACTATAATCCTAATTTAGTTACTTGGGTGGGTGAGCGAATACCTTTGGACATATACTGTATATAAAAAAATGTTGCATATAATCACTTCCCACCTCAAGAGCTCTATCCTAATTTACTGTTGATATTTCTGACTCATGTATACTGAGTTGAGATCTTGAGGTGGGGAGTCATTTATATGCAACTTACACAACTGATGCATTCTCAGTTTGATATACTTTGCATTAAACATTTTGATAGTCCTTTTCGACTGCATAATTGTATTTTATTTACCTTTTATGCCAAAAGATTTGATGGTTTGTATACTGATCAAAATGCATACATAAACAATTGCATACATAAATTTGATCATATCTCAGAGGTTCTGCATTAAAGTAAAGTGTCTTTGGGACAAACTCCTTTATATTTTTGGCTAAAATCACAAAACAACTATTTTGTTTGAATCATAAGGGTGAAGGTGAAACTGTGCATGTATTCCGTAATGTACGAGGGGGGCTTGGTATTTTGTATTTTGTTTTCTTGTACTTACAGTGTTTTTCCAGCAGAGACTAAGGATGGAAATTAGCACTGGCTATAATCATGCATATTTACAGATATATGTGACTTTTCATGTTTCCGTTCTTAATGTACATTGTCCCTTCATTAAATAATAAACAAACAAACAATAAGAAATGCACCCCCCCAAAGTAATCCATAGATCCAAGACATTGTACTCATGTAGTAATACTCTATACCTCCAAGTGTTACAGAGTGGGTTTAACACTTGAAGTATCTGAAACTCTCATAACTGACCACAGAGAATCCAAAGCCACTCTACCGTGGAACACTAATTAATGAACAACTTCCTGTTTAATCCAATTACCAGGTTGTCAGCTCAGGAACCCGGTCTGGAGACTCTCATCACTCACCTCTTTTTGGATCCAGCCCCTTTCAGTTTGACTTGTATATAATTAGACAGGTGTGGCCACTCTGATTGCTTTAGCGTCACATTAATTAGCGGCGGATAATTAGTTAAGGCGAACAGTACTGCGGGCCCGTGCCGCTCTTTATCCCCCAGAGCAGACTGAAGTCACGTTCCTGTGTGAAAGTTCAGCTGCAGCAGATTCATCACTTGAACAGGAGTCAGCAAAACGGTCACCTTCCCAACACTGGGGCCTAATGTAATCTAAATGTCACCCGAAACAAAAGCAGATGACATTATGAATGGGGATCTCTTTGACTTCGGTAAAAGTTCAAATGTGAAAACAGCTGACATTCTGGCTCTTACACAAAACTGGAAAACTGGAATATACTTTTTCAATAGTGTTGGCTTAGTGTAGGCATATCAATAAGTGCCGTGTATTTTATTAAGATTTTGTAAGGAGTAAATCCACCTGTTCCGCTGGAAACTGGGGTTCAGTTTTCAGAGGATCAAAGCTTCAGCAGAAATGTCACCTTTGTGCCATTCCCAAACCCAGTTAAATCACATTAGGAAGGGTATGAGGAGCAAATAAATATACATATACATTGACAAAATACGCAAACCATTAGATTCACTGTGACAACTCCTGAAGGAAGCAGCTGAAAGGTGTACAAATTTTTGTGTATAAATTTGCAGTAGAACAAATTGGGACTTGTTCTCAGTACTGTATAAACACATTTTATTATCTGCAATTGCTTGTGTTAAAACTCATTCTGTTTCTTACTAATTGCAGGCATTTCTGCACACACTCTTGCATGAAGAACTCATTTAATTTTGTCTCCATTATGAATTGTGTTACATACTAATACTGGACATAGACTACAGCATGTCCCCATGTTGTGCCCTCAGCTCTAGTTGTTTAAGAGAGGGACAGTGTGGAAAAAGAGGGAATGACAGCAGACACGCTGTTCATGTCTTCATTCCTTCATGACTTTATTCAAAATTGGGAAAACAGTCAAACAGGAAGAACAACACAACTTCCCTTGATTTTCATCTAGCCTGAGTAGTGGATGACAGAACAATCAAACACTAAAGAGCATAGCATTAAGTGAATCTGACTGAAATCAAACCAATGCATGCTACATGTTAGCTTTCAATAAAAATGTAGTAAATTCAAAGAAGCTCATGCTCTCTAAAAACAGGCTGAAATGCAAATGTATTAATTGATTATAACTGTCTGTATGTCTGCTTGTACCACATTTATTACTTAGATTTTATCCTATAATGATATGGAGCACACATTAGACCTGTGACAACCAATCAACAAATCAAATAAATGACACACTTTAACACACATTTTAACCTGTCACACCTGCAGGTTGTGAACATACTAATATTTTATTTACATTTATTGGATAGCAGTGGTTACCATGTCGGAACTGGTATACGCCCAAAAAGTTCTGAAGTTAAAAAAGCTAGTGGCTGTCTTCTGAAAGAGTCACCATCGGAAAAATGCATGGTAAAAGTTCATTCGATCTAACTTTTATTTTCTGTTTTTATGTCAGTCATTACGCTCTCACATTTGTCAGATGGTTTCTATACTTGAAAATACCATTGTATTGACTCACATAAAAATCAATTAATAGCCTCTCTGCGGATGGCTTTCCAAATTGCTCTGCCATTGGTTCCCCATAGTGCATCGACGTGTACCCAGCGCTGCTCTGTACACTGATGGGAGGAGATGAAGGCGGGGGGGAGGGGGAGACTTTGGCTAACACTCAGAGCTCCGGAGCCCTGGCACAGCCTCCCTGGTCCTGGCACTCTCCTTCCCCCTCTGCTGTGCTGGAATTAGTTAAACCATCACTGGGGACGTGCCATGGCATTTACAGGTGGCCACAGTGCCATTGTGCAAATTACTATCTGTCCATCAAAGTGGATTATACACCGATCAAGCATAACATTATGACCACATGCATTATTGAGGGTCATAATGTTCTGTGTTATGACCACCTGCACTGTGTATTCAGACACATTTCTTTCAGAACCAGAATTAACTTCTTCAACAATTTTAACTAACCTTTATATTAAAAGCTATATCTGTTGCTTTTAGGATCACTTTTGAGAAAGGATGAAATTTCTTTCCACTGTTTGGCAGATGACATGCAAATTTATCTGCCTTTACAGTCAAATAAGGCTTCTATTGGACCTTTACTTAAGTGTCTCAGAGACATTAAAGACTGGATGGCTCTTAATTTTCTTTATCTTAATGATCATCTTGGAAGGTGTCAATAGTACCTTCAGAGTTTTCTCATCTTTTAGCCAGCTCTTTGTGAAAACTCTAGGGCTATTTTTAGATTCTTCCTTTAAAAATCAGCCAGACCTTTTTTCAGTTGAGGCTCCTTGCTAAAGTGAAGCCATACTGAGCAGGACTTTTTAGACTTGTCGTTTTTTTTTTTTTTTTTTTTTTTTTTTTTTTTTTTTGATGTTGTCTTTTAGTATTGCGTTATAGTTATATAGTATAGTATATAGTTTTTCATTTTTGCTGTTATTTGTAGTTTTTTGATGATTTTCTTGATGATATGTACAGCACTTTGGGCCACAAAAGTTGTTAAGTGTGCTAAATATTTGAACTTGGACTTGAACTACAGTAACATGTCTGTGCCATGTCACTGGTTCATTGGATCTCTTTTGATAGCTACTGCAGTTTTGGAGCTGCTCTGACCCACGCTCCAGCCAACACTTTGGCCCTTGTCAAAGTCACTCAAATCCTTAGGCTTGCCCATTTTTCAGCTTTTAACACATCAACTTAGAGGACAAAATGTTCACTTGCTGCCTATTACTGTATAACCCAAACACTGGTGCCATGACACAAAGATAATCTGTATTATTCACTTCTCCTGTCAGTGGTCATAATGTTATGCCTGATCAGTGTATTTAAACCTCTTCCCAAATACAGTAAGTTGCAGTTTTACATCTCCCAGCGTTCTGCTGTCAGTGATCATGCAACTGTTAGTGAGCTATCAGTCAAAATTAACAGCCTCATCAAGCATTCAGGACTGGATCCATTAAAACCGGTGGAGCTCAATATTGTTTAATGGTATATTTACATTTTAAAGCTTGATTTAATTATCCAGGGAGCTTTCAAAGGAGCCCTCCCACTTTCAAACACATGACTGAGTTTCATGATTAAAATATGGACAGACATAAAGAAGGACAGAGCGAGAGAGAGTGAGAAGTGCTGACAAGGAGAATGAGAACTTTTTTAGCCAAAGCTTGTGGAAAATAATGTCCAATTGTTGTTTTGCCGGAGATGAAATTGTGAAAGCAGGCTTCACAAAGAAACACATGTGCGACCCCTGGCTCCAGGCGCACACAGCAGACGCCACAGAGCGAAACACTCGGCCAAATGCTGTAAGCTGCTTGAAATGAGTCCCCGCGCCTCATGAAGAACAGACACTTTTGACTAAAAACTGTGAGCCGCCCATACACTGTAGTCTGAATTTCAGGATTTTGCACACGACTGAGTCCACTACATTGTGATTAAGCTGTTTACTGTATGTGAGGTTACAACAGAGGTGCGGAGAATCATGGCTATAACTTTAGGAACATACAAGCACGGGGATATGAATTTGCTCACTTGGTAAAGCTGCACAACTTGAAATGTGTTTTTAACCCATCCCACCTCCTTAAAATTCAACAGTTCTATGATTTTTTTTTATTTGTAATGAATATATTATGTTATACAAAGACGTGTAGTTAATTGTGGGCTGTCTCTAATTGTTGGCCCCGTGATTTAGTTCCCCATCTCACCCACACAAATTAATAAAGGATAAGGATGAGAAAAAATACTTTTTAGCTCATGTCTGACATTTTCAACCATTTTTAGATCATAATAATTTCAAACGTTTCTGGCAGAACATGGACTGTCTTAAAAAAGGAAAAGTATTTCACATATGTCACATATTTTTTCACATATTTTTCTGGAGACAGATTCCTAGGCGAGGATGCATATGATGCTAGCCAAACTTCAAATAGAAGGCCTAAAATCTTCCTTTTCCTTGAATTTTTCCCGAAAAAGAGCCAATGCTGAAATGTTGCTCTGTTTTATATTTGAAGAAATCTCACTGTTGCAAGTTAGAAAGTGAGGGAGTTTTCTTCTATTTGAACATGGACTGTCAACATTTTATTCAAAAATGTTTAAGAATTTAATACAAATCAATGGGCACAGTATATGGTATACTGCCTGCTTTATCTACATCAGTGGTTCCCAAAGTGGGGTCCGGGGTTCCCTGGGGGGGTCACAAAAGCACTGCAGGGTGGGCCCCAGAGGCTGTCTATATTAAGTACATGGGAAAAAATGAGTTTGAAATGAATTACTTTTTGTAGAACTGCACAATATGTTGCAAAATTGCTGCTATTGCAATATCAGCAAACAAAATATCTGTATCGCAAGAATCTAAATATATCCCAATAATGCTAAGGTCTTCCATCTGACAGAGATTTACACTGAAGAATAATTTTCCTACCAGAGCCTCAAGAGAAAATGTGTTGTCAGTATAGAAATCTTAAATTGTTAATGTTAATGTAATGTATAATGTATATAATTTATAAAGTAATGTGTGGAAATTTTGTCAAAATGTAGCCTTGTTTTATTCCTGATTTAGCCTTTGTTAAGTTTTGATATTGACTCTGTGTTGATTTACATTTTAGTTTTATGTGAATTCAATTTACTATGTCAGAAAAGTAAGCCCTATTTTAATATATTGCAATAATATTGTTATCGCAATTTTCAACATTTTGCATGTTATTTCCATATTGTGCAGCCCTAGTTTTTGGCCAACAGTCATTGTTTTTTGGAACGTTTTTCTAAAAGTATGTGGAGGAAAACATGATTGTTTTTTGAATAGAGGGAAGTTCTATAATTGGGGGTCTGCGTGGGATTTTTGGAAGTGTAAGGGGGTGACGAGAGTGTAGTGCAGTGCTGTCATGGTTTTGCTGCAGAACGGTCTGCTCTGTAGCTGTCCGTGGTGCTGAACCAGCACTGCTTCAGGTGTTCAAACACTGTTCTTCAGTGGATGGATTAGTTATGTGCTTTGGAAAGAGTGCAGGGTGTTTACTACATAAAGCAATACTGTGAAACTTTATTTTTGTTGACTGCAATAAGGCACTGTTTTGGGCTGAAGCAACAGATCTTTTTCAAAGCAGGTGTTGAAGAAATCTGGTACTGACAAACACTTTGTAAAGCTTCATGAGAAAAAAGTACAGCTAGTTATAAAATGTCTTGTCTATGTTCAGATTGGGTCTCCTCAGTTATTGTTGTGAAGTTTGAACATTGGCCCATTTACCAAGTTGTTCATAGCACCCAGTAGAAAACAACAGATCAAATTGTTTATGATATGAAGAAATATTGGTAAAATTACAAAGAAATTATTGCAAATGTCACCATCTGCTGGGTTGTGATCTCTTGTGAAGTGTAAAGGAAAAAAAAGTGAAGAAAACTTTAACATCATGAACTAACATGAACTTTTAAAACATCTCCAAGTCCATCTGAGTAAAAGTCTGTAAAATGGCATAAAGCATTCATTCTCAATACGAAAACACTGCTGTTGTAAAATAACTAGTCTCTATCAGTTTAATATGAGTTTTTAAATGGCTGTAAAGGCAAAACCCTGTGGTGACTTCCTGAAATGAAAAAGTCGTACAAGCTGCTGGACCTCTTATATTACACATAATTAAAGTTCAATTGAATTAAAGATTAAATGTACGGTGTTATTACTGAAGCCAGTCTTTTTACAGGGCCGTACGTCAGCGCATTAAAACTGTCTGTGGACAAAAGGGAGGACATACAGTGGGAGCCGCTGTAGGCAAAACAAAGTGGGCCAAGTGACATAAGAGAGTGTAACATTAAAGAAAAAGGTCTATGTGTGGAAACGGAGGAGTGCATTAAAGGTATGAGAATATGTGTGGCCCGTAATACAGAGGTGGATGCAGTAATGTACCGAAAGCATTAAGGGATAAAAGGCTGAGCGACCTATGTGAAAGAGCTACAGCGCAGCACAACATAATGAAGTGGTACAGAAAAAAAGGAACACATTTCCAGATTACATATTGAGGTATTTTGTTTCATTCTATTTTTAAATAAAATAATATATGTGAACTTTTTTCCTTTATGCCATACAGGGTGTATTATTAAGGATTTGAATCTGCTGGCAGCTCCAATAAGGGACATTCCTATTGGCTTTTGAGTAATGCTGCCAGGGGAAGTTATCATCAGCATCATCAGGATTAAAATAAAAATCTGAATTTCAGTTTGGTCACGTTTCCTTTTCTACTTCCAAAGCACTTTACATCAAGGAAACATTCACCCATTCACACACTCACACATTCATACACCACTGTACCTGAGCTACTACTACTTGATAATATTTTGTGGCAGCAAATGGGTTGAATTTTACATTTGGTAATAAAATAAAAACAAATAGCTGTACTATTGTGGGTGAGTGGTTTGGTGAGGCTTTGGAAATGCTACAGATAACAAATTTTGACAGGAGCAGTAAAATTGGTTAGTACAGTTTTACAGTAACGTCAAAGGCTATTTTCTCTAAATTTGTTTTTCTCACACTCTGAGGCAGATATATCCACTTCAGTAGCACCTACAAGTCCCAAATTTACCAGACTTATACTTAAAGGTTCCCGATTAGGCCACAATGCTCAATCTCACAGCTCTACATAGACACGAGAAACCAGGAAGTGCTCCTTCATGTTTCTAAAGCCCATGCACCATCCCGGGACTCATTCTGATTATTTACTTAAATTGCCATCACTATGAAGCAGTCAGCTCATTTACTTATCTGTTAGCATCATGTTCCTAATACCCATGCTAAATAGCCATTTTATGCTCTAACCATTCCCCATTGTTGCCAGCAGGGGGCAACAGCCACTTATCAATTTTATTACCACCATCGTTCTCTGCAAAGTCACAGCCCCCCAGAAGATGTTTTCCATACATATACATTATTTTAAGTTATAAATTGTGACATACAAATGTGTCCAAAACTATTTCAAAAGCCTGAAAAACCATATTATATGACCTTTAACTATAGTTTGAAGGTTTTTTTACTGATGAATTTACTGATTTATAATCTCTAGCCTCCTGATGTATTGTCCAAAGTTCATTTTTAGGACTACACTGCAAAAAATCAGTCAAATAATCTAGCCTAATAAGTATATAAATCTAATCTAGCAAAAAAATGCACAAATCAAGATTAGTAATCTGAATTCAAGTAATTTTGACTAAAGTTGATAATGATTTTTTTGCAGTGTATTGGATGTATTCTCTAGTTAGCCGGTAGTCACTCACAGTATAAAATATCATTAATTGTCTCAGGAAAAAAAAAAACATCGTCCTTTATATGTCAACAAAATATATTGGGATATTGGGATTGTTTTTGTTTGTTTGTTTGTTTGTTTGTTTTAAATATTGCAAAAATGTTATCCATAGTCATGACTCACAATACAGCCAAATGTTGTAGAAGAACAATGGTGACAGATAAACGGAGCAGGTATAGAGCCCATTCAGAGGAACCATGTATTAAGTCAATGGGATAATGATGTGTCAAAACTTGACTGCACTGTAAAAATGTGAAAATGTCTTTGATCGTCACTAAAGTGTCCTCTCGCTGACCCCTTCAGGTGGAAATTAAAAAGGCGGAGACTCGCTGGAAAAACAGTTTCAATTTACTTCTAAGTGGAGTAACATTGATTCTGTGTTGAAAGCATCGCCTCGAGGCCTGAGCACTCACACAGTTACACACACAGTTACACACACAGTTACACACACAGTTACACACAGTTACACACACAGTTACACACACAGTTACACACAGTTACACACAGAGACTGGTCATTTCTGTTTCTTACTGTAACACACACACACACAGCATGGACATCTGCATATTGCATAATGGATTTCCTGTATTTGGTTTTGAGCAATGGGATTAATAAAATAGAACAGAGGTTATAATGTGGAGTATATTGTGCACAGTAACATGTACGATATATGAGCTACAGTACATCTGTGGGTCTATTGATATCAGAGGATCAAGAAAAATCTATTTGTGGGAAATGTAATGAAGTCTTATACCGAACCAATTATGACAACTATAACAACTAAGTTTATTTAAATAAAAGACAGATTTTTGGGAAGGTTTTTACTGTGTTAAATATTTACTTGCTTTTTTTTTTTTATTAACTGCTTTAGTCAACAGTAAGCACACAACTGCTGCTGTGCATTTTGCTGACAAGAAACAATTTCAATTTTGTTTTGAAGTACAGATGTTTTTCTAGTAAAAAAAAATTAATTAATTACTCGGCGCGATATCCCATTTCTGGTTAGAACATGTCTAAGGAAAATGGAGCCATTGTTTTAAAGAAGCTTATCAAATTTCACATTTGCAGATGTAGTGACCGTTACAGAGGCAAACACACCCACAGCCGGACAAAGGCTACAAATTATTTCATGAATATTATACTCAGATAAACACTGTAGTATTCAAATCTGTTAGACTGAAAATGACTGAAATAAATTACAACACGGCACAGACTTATAGTTTATATTTATTTATATTTACTGCCAATTCTGACTCACACTAAGGTTGATGGTGATGTTTTGTTGGAAATGGTGATAATCTGTTTTAAGTAATATTATGTAACATACTGTATCTTTTGTATCTTTGTCTGTAAAGTATCAAATGTAGATAGTTGTGAGAGCAGAAACTATCTTTTTTTTTTTTTTTTTTTTTTGTCTAGGCTATTTTACACCACTTTAATAACGGATAAACTACCCAGGTTTGTGAAGAAAAAAAAAGCTTGGTTGCTAATAGTTGTTTAATCTATCCAAGTTTATAAAATAATAATAATAATAATAATAATAATAATAATAATAATAATAATAATAATAATGTTATAGCTTGATAGCCTTTGATTACACACTGACTGATTATTTTATTGTCAGCAAGTTAATAAACAAAATCAACTAAAAAAAGTAACACGGATAATTCAAGTTAAACACAAGGTTTTACTGCTGTTTTAATAATTCCTTTTGATTAATTGATATGAAACCTTTATGCTTTGTCAGTCAGTGAGTTTTTTTTTATTAAAAGCATTACTGTAGAAATAGCACTTGGAGTTACCGAGGCAATTTTATCTTAAATATAAATATAAGCATGAACACAGAAAATCATAAACCTGGGTAAATGTCTATATTTCTTTAACCGTGCAGTCTAAGTATTTCGCTTTGCACAGTATTCCTCAAAAGATAAGTACCTAGTCCATCAGACCCAGGCCGGTTGTCAGTATAATGTAGTGTTTTTGACAGGAGCTTGTGGAGGTCCCAGAGTCCCATAGCGTGTGGAGAGTGCAGTGCGCCCCTGTATGAAGGTCCAGGATGTCGCGTGACCAGGACAAGCTGTGAAAGGCAGAGGCGAGAGGTCAAACCAGGGGACGCACCAGTTCACAGCACACACAAGCAAAATTATAACAAGAACAAACAAACAAAAATACAAAAGCTTGCAAAATCTGACTTTTACAGTAAAACCAAATAGTGGAATCTTACTTAAAACACACAATCTGTACTTAGCTTACTTATTCTAAATTTGTTACAATAAGTCAAAAAAACATACCCAAGTAATAACCCATTTGTTTTTTCCACATTTTAATAATGTTTTCAATTGTTGTAGTCATGGATTTTTCAAGTTTGTTATAATAAATACAGAATGTTTACAGAAATACCAAAGCCAGCAGTAATTGTTATTTTAGTAATTTGTGTTATAATTATACAATTATAATTGGAAATGTAAATGAAAGCTGCACTACTGTATTTTTTTCTCACTTGTATATTTGAGGAAAACAAATTATTCAGTCATTAGCACCGCATAAAAGTCATCTCTGGAAAAAATGAGTACTCTGAGAACGTATCTGGACTTTATTATAACCTTGACAACTCTAAAAAACAAGCCCAGATGACTTTTTAAATGTTGTTTGTCGTCATCCAGAGCAGGAGCTGAATCTCTTTCTGTCGCTCAATAAACACTTTGAACAAATGGGGATTGTCCCATTCAGATCAGGGACACTTCCATTGCTTGAGTCAAAGCTTGTGCACATCTTTATTCACTGGAATAATGGCAGTAGAAAGTCCAACTGGAAAGATAATTCCAGCACTGGCTCCTACTGCATGCACCACAAAACAGCTGAAAGAAGAAACAAGAAGCAAAGCAAACAAAACGTTATTTCTTACATTCTCAAAAATGCACAGTGGGCCTTCGAGAAACCTTTTTCCATAAACTCTGCAGATAAAGTAATTAAAGCTTGAGTTATTGTTTGATTGGAATGAACTTGTTGGGTTTTACAGTGTTGTTTCAGTTTAGCTATGGCAAATGAGTAAATATTTAGTGTGACATGCCATGGAGTGAGGGAATTTCCAAATCCCAAGTGTTGCATTAAGCCACTTAGTTCAGTGAGGCAGTGACGGATTGGCCATCTGGAAATTGGGCAAATGCCAGGAATGCGCCGCCCCGAATGGGTCATTAAAGCTCTGATGGAAGAAATTATTTGCTGAGATAAATGTCGACAAGCTCAAATTGATGAAAGGCCACAGTAAATAAGAAGAATATCAAGGGTTGAGGATGCTGAGAGACTTGCGGATAATGTGATGTTTTTAGCTAAGAAGGTATTAACAAATTAACAACCATAACGGGCCCATGCAGGCAAAATTTTAAAAAAAAGGACAATTTGTGGCATAGGCCTTGATTTGACAAGTGAGTGTTATGCCACAGTTTTCCCATGAGCCGTTAGAGGAAGGAACTGTCCAAAATAATTGAAGGTAATGTCATGCTAAAGTCACTGGGCAAACAAGAACCAGGAAAAATAATTTTGAGCACAGGCTTTTGCCAAAATATCAAGTCCCAGTCTGTCTTCTGTCCTTTTAACGCCTCTCTTTTAGAAGGTCAACAACCAAAGCTTAAACCTTCAACAACTTTTTTTAAAATGTCTTGCTCTAAAAGTGTAAAGAAAAAATATGGATGACCCGTTTTATATTTTGCCCTATATTAGATGGTAAAAGCCTATGCCAAAGTGAATTTATCCTAAATGTTTTGAGTTGAATTTACAGGGACGGAACAAATGGACACAGATTAAATTTCCCCTGAATTAGATACAAACAAACAGTATTAATAAACTGTTATTATGTTTTGTGGACCAACACAATTTGAAATACAGAAAATTAACAGAAATAGTAAACTGAAAATGCATAAAGCCCACTATTTGGAACAGTCATAATCACTTAGAAAGCGTTTTGATAGACAAAAAATAAATAAATCCGTAAATAAAATGAATATATACCAACCCATTGGCTGTTCGCAACCCAAATCCTCAAATTAACTAATCTTGGAAGTCCTGAGAGCTAAATATAAACACTAACGTGACTGGGCTTTCTCTGTTAGGGCCCAGACTCTGGAATAAGCTGTCCCCTGATATAAATCCAGACTTATAACATATTTATTCAGACTGGCTTTTAACACCGAGTAAGGCTGTGACATTTTATTTATTCTAGTGAATGGCAAACCTTCAGTAGAGGGCACTTAATGTACTGCCTCAAGACATTTTCTAAGCTGGAAATAGCAATTTCAAAATGACCACAAAACTAATGAAACACAGATAGTGGTCTGTTTAATGTAAATGTACACAAATAGGCTAATATCTCTTACTGTTGCTTAAAGAAGGGGCTATGATGCAAAATCAACTTTTCTGTCCTTTCTACCATGTTATAATGTTCCCTCATCAAAAACATACTGTACCTGGAGTTGTGTTTTGCTTCATCCACCCTTGTGAGTAATCCTCTAGTCTCTGGCACAGGCGTTCTGAGGTCTCAAAATGCTTGGTTGCACGAGTCCCCGTCTCTCTCACAAAGGCCCGCCTACTCCAGGAAGCACTGACCAGTCACCAAGCCCTCTACATCCAGTCTGCTCTCATTCATTTATCAAAAAAACAAAAAAAAAAACAGTTTACAGTTTTTACTGATTCCTCACACATATATATTTTTTTTCATTTTGTAGCAAAATTACATCATATGAAGGATATGCAGTGCTCTTTTTCTTTGATTATGTTCCATTCCGCTGTCCTCTACTGGTCTCTTCACTTGTTTCTTTATGGCACCAGTGGAGTACTTATTAAAAACATTTTCTTTGAGCCAGATAGAGATGTTTATAAAGATTATAAAACATGCCTGACTAAGATTGGTTTAAAATTATGAATGAAAGCATAATAAATTTCCTTTACAAAATAATAAATAAATAAAAACTTACCATAAAACTGCTGCCTGACATTGAACGAAGTCATTGTGGTGAAGTCGTTGGACAACAACTTTACCACAAACCAAGAGAATAATCAAAACATTGCTACAGAAACACCAGGTCCCACTTGTTACATCCTTGTGACTTTTGGTTTGTAAAAAATATAAAGTGACAGGTTTTTGCCCTGGTCACACTGGTAATTGTCAATACTTTTGAGGACATTTCGAGCACATTTCGGTGGCTTTTTGGTGGCATGTGTTTGCTTGTTGTAAATGCACACACAGCAACACATATGAATGCTGAGAGAGACACAGTGACACATATTGACTTATGCTGGGGCTGGAGACAGTATTGATCTGGAGTCTGAAATGCTCACAGACAGCGGTGCACACAGACAGGAGAGGGACAGAGCATATTAATTCAACACAGCGGCCACACTCTAGGCCTCATCATGACTACTTTGAAGCACTTACTAAAACTGTACATCCTTGGGTTTGCCTAGTTGGCTTTCACAACCTTTTCATGCGGCCTTGCTCTTGTACATGCTTGGAGAATTGGATATAAAATGTGTTTAGTTATAAATTAATTTTTATAATGTTATCTTTTCATTTTAAATAAAACCAAAATATTAAGTGTGGACAGCATTATGCCTCAAGCTGGAAAAAAATTGTATGCAGAATGTTGTATTGTTGCTTTCTCTTTAATAAAAGGAATGGGAATATTATAATCAGAACAGCAGCAGTGAACCAGTTTATTGATGTGGATAAAGTTACAAAAGTCTTTCTAACCTTTCCTACTGTGCAAAGGTTTCACACAAAATGGATTAATTGTTTATAACTTTACTAAATAAAATGAAAAGCTGTGGACCACCCTCTGTCCCCAAAATAGCATCAGTTCTTTCAGTTTTTGAAGGAACTGGGCTCAAAGTTGGCTCCAAACATTTGGAGAATTAACCACAGATCTTTGATGTAGATTCCTCGTATCCTTCTCTCTCTTCATGTTAATCCCAGTCTGACTCTGTGATTTTGGGATCAGTTCTCTGTGGGGACCAGAAGATCACTTCAGGACTCACTGTTGTTGGTTCGTGGAGTAGGTTTAGGGTCAATGACTTTGAATTGTTGGTTAACTTAATAGATAAATATTAGTTTTTTGTTTTTTTTTATATTTTAAAATAAATTGAAATGAATAAAACATATTGTATAGAATATATTTAGCTATTATGTTGAATTTTTCTGCATATTTACACCCTTTTACAAATTTGGACTCTGAAACAAACAGAAACAGTTTGTTGTTTGTTGGCATTCAACTTTTTAAAGTGAAACTACTGAAACAATTGAACTTTATACTCATGTACCTTGTATGTCAATGCATGTTTCTTTTTTTCTTGCCATGAAAAATGCCTACACTCTATTGTCTACAAAACTACATCTAGTTTAAGGAAATGAGCAGCTGTTTTTCTTTGATTATGGACAAAAGTCTGCCTTCTGCTGGTCTCTTCACCTGTTTCTTTCTGACACCAGTAAAGTTTTTATCCAGATAATGTTTTTAAAGGTTGTAAAAGGTGCAGTGCTGTTCTAAGGGCAACTAACAGTGGTTTAGAAATATGAATAAAAGCATAACATAGCCCCTTTATAGATATTTGGGCTTATATAGCTGGATTTTACATTAGAAAGCTTCAGTCAATATAGAAATCATAAAGACATTATTGTTCATATATATAACAAAACCTTGCACCATCTGAAATATTTTCAGAAGATTATACCCTAACATACTGTATATACATGCTTTTGCCATTCAAAACATATCCAGGAACTAAGCTGTGCCCTCTGCGTGTCTATTTTAGCTGATTTTTTTAGCTGATCCTGATATAGAGCATGACAGAAGGTGCAAATCTTCCAACCAAGATGTCAGAAAGTCAAAAACCCATGTCTAAAGTGGGGACAGCCTGCCACATGAAAAATATAATCAAAATAAAAATACATGATATTTCTTAAAACAAAGATGTTAAACCTTAAACATGATTTGACATTACATGTGTCTAAGGATGTGTCTATGTTTGTGTGTACATTAAGCAGTGTGTCCTGACAGACTGAGGCCTCTGCCCTGATGGCCTGTTTGACTTACGACCTGCTGTGTGATGTTCACCTTGGTCGAGCACAGCCAGGTTAATGGTGGCCACATCAGCAGGTGACTTCAGCAGCGTTTAGTACTTATAATGGATGGTGCAATTACTGTCGGGATAAAGCCAAAGTCTGTTCCCCCTCCAGCATTATGCACACACAGTCATATATCAGCTGCAGGCCGGACCCCTGCATAAGAGCACACTACATCAGCTGTATAGTATGTTTGGAGAAATTCATGACTCTGCAATTATACAGGCATAAATGTTTTGTTTTTTTTTAACTTCACTCACAAATGTGCTGTTATATTATTTAGGCCTAGATGGATTCTGTACAATTGTTATAAATTGTAGTATTATATAAAATAATTTATATAGAAATTATCTAAAGTCTTGACTGTCCACTTTTATGAAAAAACAGTCACTTCTGTGTTGTTTTAACACATTTTAATCTAAAAGCTAAAGCTAAAAATGAAATATTTATATTCTCGACGCGAGAGCCGTACTTTGCTAAACCGGAAACAGCTGTTGCTAATACACGCTAGCTTTGTTTTTAGAAAAGTTGCCTCAACATTAGCTCATCCTCTCGTGGAATACAGCTGTTTATCACAAGAGTACGTGGTTATTTTTATTATTTTTTTAAGTTTTGCTTTTATTTCTGTTTGTTGCAGTTGTTGTTTTTGCCTGAGTGAGGATTCTCTCTCATCCAATCAGCTCGCAGCAGGGCTCACCTCTGACCGTTCCAGACGCTTAACCGAGCTGGACCCCATTGAGGAGTAGTGCCATAAGTAGAACAGTTTGGACCATTTTTTGGGAACACTTTGGAACTCTTTGGGAAGTGGAAACACCCCCAAACCGCCCCGTCCTGCCCCGTTCCAACCTAGTGGAAAAGCATCTAAGCAGTACCCCAGTTTGTGACTCTCTGTGGCTGAAGGTGAATGAGTTCAGTGTCTAACCAGATTTAGGCCGGTCACTGTGTGCATGTTGATTTGGGACGGACGATCCACTCTTCACCTAATGAGGGGTTTGTTGGACCCCCTCAGGCGGCGTCCACAGCATAACCACAGCCTGTCTCCAGTGTTGGAGGGGCACACGGTGCTCTCTCAGCGGGGGAGACTTTTACTGTTATTACCTGAGGGACGTTATTCAGACAGATGCCTTCACAGCAGGAGCCCTTCCACTGGATACACACACTCGTCCACGCACAACAAGCCATCTTCATTTGGCTCAGTACACCAGGCAGGACTATAACATTACTGATATGTGACATTTAATACACTGCAAGGACTAACCTAATGGAGAAAAATGCATTGTACTAATACAGACACAGGAATGGGTATTGTTGTTAGCTCTGTGTCAATATGGACTTGAGTTGTTGTTTAGGAGGAAAATGTCAGCGGCTGGAGAAACATGAGGTTTTGGACTGGCAATAATGTATGTTTGTACTCATGTAAAAGTACTGTTACTTCAAAATATTACTTCAACATCGGAATTTTTTGTATGTATTTTATAGTTTAGTTGTCATTAGTATAATTTTTTTTAATCACATTTACTACTTTGGTGTTTATTTGTAAATAACATGCATCATATACAAATATTTCAATAGAGAGGGAGTTTTCCTATGCCCCTCCCTTTATAATGATGAACACACCTTTGTCCTGAGTGGGGCTGTGGACAAACGTGAATGTGAATTTGTAATACTCAAGGCAGCCATAGTCAACAATATTATCTGATATTTGGGTTCGTGGTCCTAGTAAGCTTTGATAAAAGGCTACACTTGTTTTGCAAACACCCAAATGCCATAGAGAGATAGAAAATCTAATTCCGTTTTCTGATTTATATTTTTAGCTGTAAATGAGCAGGAATGGAGGGTTTGGTGTGACCTCTCAGGGGCGTGTGAACTGTTGCGTTAGATTTGCTGTTGTGCTGTCGGTGGCTCCACTGGAGAAATGGAAATAGAAAGATGGGGATGGGAAAATGCTGCAGGGGTCACTCTTTAAATTTGAACTTGACATTTAATAAATGCTCAAGTGCTGCTGTATTTACAGGCAGGATTCAGCTGGTCTGCAGGCAGATGCATTTTACTATCCATTTTATACCTCTTACTTACAAAATTGTGGCCCCTATTAAACTCTGGATGATGATGTCATTGTCCACTCTAAAGGCGCTTTTCCACTATGCAGAACAGTACGGGACGTGTCAGTATGGGACGCCTTAGAATGGGTAGCCCCAAAACCTGCTGGTGTTTCCATGACTCTGGGTCCTTGAGACCGGGGTCTGTTACATAAACACTGACGTCACACAAGCACAGGCTGGAGCTAAAGCTGTATTAGCTTCAGTAAACAGGAGAATACTTCAGGTTTACCACCAGCTTTCTGTGCATTAAACTCACTTTTTAACCTCTGAACATATAACCATATGGGTTTAACTCGTGTTTAATCCAGTCTAAACTAAAAATGAAACATTTAGATTCTCTAACTGAGAGTCCTACTTTGCTAAACCAGAAACAGCTGTAGCTAATACACACTAGCTTTATGTTTAGGAAAGGTTGCCACCACATTAGCTCGTCCTCTCTTGTATACAGCTGTTTATCACAAGGACAAGTACGTGTTTGATTAAAAAAACATTTTCACTTTTATTTCTGTTCTTTGGGTTGTTGTTTTTGCCTGAGTGAGGATTCTCGTCCAATCAGCTCGCAGCAGTGCCCACCTCTAATTGTTCCAGACGCTTAACCGAGCTGGACCTCATCAGGGAGGAGTGCCAAAAGTAGAACAGTTTGGACCACTTTTTGGGAACACTTTTTGGAAACATTTTTTGGAAACACTTTTTGGGAACACTTTGTAACACTCTGGGAAGTGGAAACACACCCAAACCGCCCTGTCCTGCCCCGCCCTGACCTAGTGGAAATGCGTCTTAAATTAAACCTCAAAGCCTCAAATACATCATTCTGCTGGGAGACTTCAACGCTCACGTGGGCAGCGACAGTGACACCTGGAGGGGCGTGATTGGGAGGAACGGCCTCCCTGATCTGAACCCGAGTGGTGTTTTGTTATTGGACTTCTGTGCTAGTCACAGTTTGTCCATAACGAACACCATGTTCAAGCACAAGGGTGTCCATCAGTGCACGTGGCACCAGGACACCCTAGGCCGGAGGTCAATGATCGACTTTGTAGTCGTGTCATCTGACCTTCGGCCGTGTGTCTTGGACACTCGGGTGAAGAGAGGGGCTGAGCTGTCAACTGATCACCACCTGGTGGTGAGTTGGATCCGCTGGCGGAGGAGGAGGCCGGACAGACTCGGCAGGCCCAAACGTATTGTGAGGGTCTGTTGGGAACGTCTGGCTGAGCCTCCTGTCAGAGGGGTCTTCAACTCCCACCTCCGGGAGAGCTTCAACCAGATCTCGGGGGAGGTTGGAGACATTGAGTCCGAGTGGACCATGTTCTCCGCCTCTATTGTCAATGCAGCCGTCAGGAGCTGTGGCCGTAAGGTCTCTGGTGCCTGTCGTGGCGGCAACCCCCGAACCCGGTGGTAAGGGATGCCGTCAGGCTGAAGAAGGAGTCCTATCGAGCCTGGCTGGCTTGTGGGACTCCCGAGGCAGCCGACGGGTACCGGCAGGCCAAGCGTGCTGCAGCCCGGGCGGTTGTGGAGGCAAAAACTCGGGTCTGGGAGGAGTTCGGGGAGGCCATGGAGGAGGACTATCGGTCGGCCTCAAAGAGATTCTGGCAAACCGTCCGCCGCCTCAGGAGGGGGAAGCAGTTCTTCACCAACACTGTTTACAGTGAGGGTGGGGAGCTGTTGACGTCGACTGGGGATGTTGTCGGGCGGTGGAAGGAATACTTTGAGGATCTCCTCAATCCCGCCGACACGTCTTCCGTTGAGGAAGCAGAGGTTGGGGACTCGGAGGAGGATTCATCCATCACCCAAGCTGAAGTCATCGAGGTGGTTAAAAAGCTCCTCGGTGGCAAGGCACCGGGTGTGGATGAGATTCGCCCTGAGTACCTCAAGTCCCTGGATGTTGTGGGGCTGTCGTGGCTGACACGTCTCTGCAACATCGCGTGGCGGTCGGGGACAGTGCCTCTGGACTGGCAGACCGGGGTGGTGGTCCCTCTTTTCAAGAAGGGGGACCGGAGAGTGTGTTCCAACTACAGGGGGATCACACTTCTCAGCCTCCCCGGGAAAGTCTATTCCAGGGTACTGGAGAGGAGAATTCGAATAGTCGAACCTCGGATTCAGGAGGAACAATGCGGTTTTCGTCCTGGCCGTGGAACAGTGGACCAGCTCTACACCCTCTATCGGGTGCTCGAGGGTTCATGGGAGTTCGCCCAACCAGTCCACATGTGCTTTGTGGACCTGGAGAAGGTGTTCAACCGTGTCCCTCGTAGTGTCCTTTGGGGGGTGCTCTGGAAGTATGGGGTCCGAGGCTCTTTGTTAAGGGCTGTTCGGTCCCTGTATGATCGGAGCAGGAGTTTGGTTCGCATTGCCGGTTGTAAGTCGGACCTGTTTCCGGTGCATGTTGGACTCCGGCAGGGCTGCCCTTTGTCACCGGTTCTGTTCATAATTTTTATGGACAGAATTTCTAGGTGTAGCCAGGGGCCGGAGGGTGTCAGGTTTGGGGACCACAGGATTTCATCCCTGCTTTTTGCGGATGATGTTGTCCTGTTGGCTTCATCAAGCCAGGACCTTCAGTGTGCACTGGGGCGGTTTGCAGCCGAATGTGAAGCGGCTGGGATGAGAATCAGCACCTCCAAGTCCGAGGCCATGGTTCTTGACCGGAAAAGGGTGGCTTGCCCTCTCCAGGTCGGAGGAGAGTTCCTGCCTCAAGTGGAGGAGTTTAAGTATCTCGGGGTCTTGTTCACGAGTGAGGGAAGGATGGAGCGTGAGATCGACAGGCGGATCGGTGCAGCGTCTGCAGTAATGCAGTCGTTGTATCGGTCTGTTGTGGTGAAGAAAGAGCTGAGTCGAAAGGCGAAGCTCTCAATTTACCGGTCGATCTATGTTCCTACTCTCACCTATGGTCATGAGCTTTGGGTCATGACCGAAAGGACAAGATCCCGGATACAAGCGGCCGAAATGAGTTTCCTCCGCAGGGTGGCTGGGCGCTCCCTTAGAGATAAGGTGAGGAGCTCGGTTACCTGGGAGGAGCTCGGAGTAGAGCCGCTGCTCCTCCACATCGAGAGGAGTCAGTTGAGGTGGCTCGGGCATCTGTTCCGGATGCCTCCCGGACGCCTCCCTGGGGAGGTGTTCCGGGCATGTCCCACCGGGAGGAGGCCCCGGGGAAGACCTAGGACATGCTGGAGGGACTACGTCTCTCGGCTGGCCTGGGAACGCCTTGGGGTTCCTCCTGAGGAGCTGGAGGAAGTGTCCGGGGAGAGGGATGTCTGGGTGTCCCTGCTTAGACTGCTGCCTCCGCGACCCGGCCCCGGATAAAGCGGAAGAAGATGGATGGATGGATGGATGGCCTCAAATACAGAAAAATAAAGCAACATTGCTGTAGAATTACTTTGATGCAAGAAATTTAGTAATATGAATGATACAGATGCTTTCACATACTACTGTCACAAATTTTTAAGTTATGATTTATAATTATTACTTTTATTAAAAAAAAAAAAAAACTAAGAATACAATCATGAAAGATGCACACATTAAACAGTAATTTGATATCAGGTTAATGTATAAATGCCACTGACTGAAAATTATTAGAAGTGCTTTAGTCTCGATTTATCCGGTTTTGTCAAAACAATCTGCAATAAAACTATTTTGTAGCTGGATGAAAATATCTAATTGCAACTTTAACCAGACAGAAGGCATACGAGGTCAAACAATTTGGAGTAATTTTTGGTTTTGCAAAAAAAAAAAAAAAAACTTCAGGTTAATTTTACTCAGTTTTAAAATTTTCTTGTAACATTGTGGGCCTCTAGAGATTCATATATTATGCAAAATCAACTTTTTTAGCTTTCTACCCTGGTATAATGTTCTTCTCTCTTCAAAAACATACCTGCAGTTGTGTTTTGCTTGTTTCACGCATGTTTCAATAATCCTCTGACATCTTGCTTGGCTGTTCTGAGGCCTCAAAACGCTCGGTTGTACAAACCCTCGCCCACTCTAGGAACCACTGAACAATCAACAAGCCCTTGAGCTCTGTACAGCTCTGTTTCCACTTTCATTTTGTTGTTCATTTTGTTGATACAAAACATTTAAGGAAATAAACAGCTCTTTTTCTTTGATTATAAACAAAAGTCTGCCTTCTGCTGGTCTCTTCACCTGTTTCTTTCTGACACCAGTAGAGTACTTAGTCAGATAATGTTTTTAAAGGTTGTAAAACATGCAGTGCTGTTCTAAAGGCAACCAACATTGGTTTAAAAATATGAATAAAAGCATAACATAGCCCCTTTATAGATATTTGGGCTTATATGGGACATTTTGCCTGACTTTACATTAGGAAGCTTGAGTCATTATAGAAATCTTAAAGACATCATTGTTCATAAATCAAACAAAACCTTGCAGCATCTGAAATATTTTCTGAAAATTATACCCTAACATACTGTATATAAATGCTTTTGCCATTCAAAACTTCTCCGGGAACTAAACTGTGCCCTCTGTGTGTCTATTTTAGCTGATCCTGATATAGAGGATGACAGAAGGTGCAAATCTTCCAACCAATATGTCAGGAAGTCAAAAACCCATATCTGAAGTGGTGACAGCCTGCCACGTGAAAAATATAATCAAGATAAAGCAAGCGATTCATATCAAAAACCTCAGTAACCAGCTCCCCTCCTGCCACCTCGTTCAGTCTCACATAATTCTGTTACCTTGTGCCGAGAGAAGACATCAATTTCTCGTGCCAGGGAGAATTGCAAATGAGCTCTGGAGTTAGCACTCGAGGAGATGGGAGGAGACAGAGGGAGAGATAAGCTGATGAGAGGATTTGAATTAGGCCAGACTCGCAACAGCGCTGGGAAAGAGGAACAATGCTTTTGGAAAAATTTGGAGAGATTTGATCGGTGACAAATTGGGCTGTTCCAGTGTTGAGGGAGTGACAGTTTGTAACCGAGGAGCAAACTGTGGAGCATTGATTTCAGTTTAAACACACAGACAAATGTTTTCTGAGGGATGAGATGGAGCAAAAAACAATCTTGTTTATAAAGGGTGACATACTTTTTGATAATAGTAAAAAATAGAATTAATCAGGATTGAAAAATGTGGCGTGCCATGGTTGTTTACCTGGTAGAGCGCATACAAACAGGAGTGGCCTGGGTTCAATTCCCAGCCTGGGCCAGATATTTTTTGTTCTTGCTGCTGTGTTCTTTTATAATAAACACTTTGTGAAACTATTTGTGGTTGATACCTACTATATGTATGTATGCATATTTGTATTTATATATCTTTATGGCTGTGTTGTGTTGTACTTATGTTGCAAGGGATTGTAGCAATCTATCTATCTTTCTATCTTTCTATCTATCTATCTATCTATCTATCTTTTGTTATGTTACACATTTTTATATTATTTTATCTATATTTAATTATAGGCCCACTGGCAAGACTGTAAAATAAAATCTGTAACATTTATGGTAAAATATTTTTTTCTGCCTTGTCTATGACTCACTGTCCCAGATCTGCATTAAAAAAACAATATTTTATGGTACTGCAATAGAAAAATGAAAGTAATTCATTGTAAAGTTTAATATTATCACCAGATTGTTTTTTCTTTTTTTTTCTTTTTTTTTGTGAACTTTATAGAGGCATATCTTTCAGTAAACCATAAAGGTGTTTCAAAGGTAATGTTCAAAAGTCTCAGCTCAAACATCATTAATCAACAACATTGTTTTCCTCTGCCCTCACACATATTAAACTGCAACACTCAACACTCGCAGAGGCGTTAACGCCACAGTAATCCTCTCTCTCCATTTCTCTCTCTCCATAGCGCCGCCTCCTTTTAATATTTCAACGCTTTTGCTCATTCGCTTCCACAAAGGCCAGGCAGGGACAAATTAAATTTCAGGCATAAATAAATATTGGGTAAAGGTCACCCCTCCATCTGTTATTTGTGTAACCTCTAAAGTAATTACACTCAGAGCGGTGTAGTGAGAGCTGTTTGTGTGTTTGTGTCTAAACAGCACGTGTCCCTCAGCTCGTTCAGATCCACCTGAGGACGGCAGGTAAACAGCTGAAGTAAACAAATACTACATCGCGTTGTTTACATTGCCAAATACAGGGTTGTTTAAATGATTAAAAAATCTGTTGCACAATTGATGTGATTCTGAGTTGAGTGTGTTTGTTCAGAAAGATTCAAGTATATATAACAAACTTATAACAAAGGTAGTTGTTATGTGAATCAAACCATGTGAATAATAACACGTACTTACCAAAAATATATAAATAAACAAGAAAAGAAATCACTTTTTTGTTCCTAACACATCTGAATAGGAGTGGGAGGAAGTAAAAACCCTTTTACAAATCCCTAACCACACAAAAATCAATCTGACTTCCTTTTTTAACATCAGCATAATTTTTTTCTTAGCACTCTCAGCGCTAATGTGAGTGCTCATGTTAACAAGTGTTTTAGCAACATACCTAGCAAAAATCATTTCTTTATATCTGTTTTTAAAAATGCTGTTGTTTTAGTTCATGATTTAACTTGTTCCATTTTTTCACCCCTGAAACTAAAACACAAAAACTCTTCTTGGTAGTGCGTACTCTTTTTGTTTTAAAATGATACAAACCCCAGTGATTTAAAGTTAGCCTGGGATGTAAAATAAAATGAAACACATTTTTAGGTCTGAGAGAAACTCATAAATAGCCTATTTTAAAGATGCACAACCTGATTTTTGTGATGTACTTGCATGTAATAAAGTAAAAGTATTTCACACAGACTCTAAAATGCAGTGAAATAAAAGTAAAAGTACCCTTTGTAAAATGTACTCAAGTAAAGTACAAATACATGAAAATTGTATTAAACTCTGAGACCACTTCTGGGTTTGATTAAAAAGCATTTTTGACAGAGGAGGAACTTGAGCAAGCACTGAATTTTTTGACCAATCTCACTCAGAACAAAGTGGGACGGTCCCATTTCAGGAACACTTTCATTGGTTGCATCCATCTGAGCTCATGTCATCGTCACTGTCACTGGAGTGGCCTGGGTTCAATTCCCGACCTGGAACGGATATATTTTCTCTCTCAAAAAAATAATAATAATAATGAGGAAAAAGCCAAAAGAATAATGTTATGTTACACTTTTTTTATTATTTTATATTTAATTACAGGTCTACTGCCAATGTGTGTATCTTCTGTGTTATAGAGACATGTTCTCTACTAAACCAGAAAGTTAGTATTTCAAACTAAACTGCAGTGTACCAGTAAAACTATTACTAGTCCACTGAAAAGGTACTATTTCCAGTACTGGCTGCAGAAAAAAGAAAAAAACAAATCTAACATTAAAACATATAAAACTGAACATATTCACAGAGGACTACTTTTGTTCACATTGTCAAAAACTCAGGTAGTGGACCTATTTATCTTAACTTGGCTAATCCTGATACATGCAGTTTCTAGGAGACCCTATAGATCCCCAAGATGGAAAAAACATATTAAAAAAATTAGGTAAAATCTTCTTTAATTAAGCTGATTTTTCATGTTGACGCCACCATGCAGCCTTCGAATTAAAGGCAGTAATAAATCTAAATGTGTACACTGTATTTGATATTTATTGGTTTTTCTCTCTGTTATAGATTTCATTAGCTTCTATTACAGCCTCCTTTTAATTAACTATAGCATATTTTTCAAAGGGATTTTTATATTGTAATGTGACAGACCTTTAGAATGATAAGGTTAGTATTAACACCTTGCAGCACTTCACTGACATTAATTCAGATTTTCTGACTTGAGAACTTTTAAGGATCCCAAAAATCATTATTCAGACTCTATATTGCATTGGCTGGTAATCTTTTTGTGCAAAATGTCTTCATCTGGTTATAATAAAAATAAATCGAATACAGGGGCGCCCCTTCCTATAGGCAAACTAAACAGCTGCACAGGGCCACACAGACAGTAGAGGGCCCCAAGTTTATGTTATAATTGCTGATTTATATATATATATATATATATATATATATATACATATATATATATATATATATATATATATTAGGGCTGGGAAAATTATTGCGTTGACGCAGTGCGTTAATTTATTGATTTAATCTTGTTAATTTCAATTGACTCATCGATTAATTTGATCACAACAAAAATATTACGACGACACTGACAGAGGCAGCAACGCGCCGCAGGTCTTCCAGCAGGGCAGAAATGCACCGAGTGTAGAAGAACAACTGGCGCGTTGGAGATGAGCCAGACTTGTGCAGTTTCGATCAGTGTCGGTCTGTGCGCAGTGCGCGCC
Organism: Bostrychus sinensis; assembly: GCA_020698575.1. Classification (NCBI taxonomy): domain Eukaryota; kingdom Metazoa; phylum Chordata; class Actinopteri; order Gobiiformes; family Eleotridae; genus Bostrychus; species Bostrychus sinensis. The sequence goes on along the minus strand of CM036240.1, from coordinate 14,443,651 downwards.
GGTTAGATTTGTGTCTGACTTGCTACCAACTTGCTCTAAAGTCACAAGTGCAACGGTCACCGAAAGCTCGTGAGCTCCAAAGGAGACCAGCGCCTGAGCCGCCGCCGTTCATCAGGAGCAACTGCGGAGGCTGCTTAGCTTAGTGCATGATGGGAAAACGCCCACCTGTCAGCGTATTTCCTCTCCTCCTGTTGTGGCCGTGCACTCTCATTCACAATCCAACAATGCAACAAGTGAACGAGCTAAAGCAACATGAGTGACCAAAAAGACACATTGCTAAATGGACAATTCTGCTTCAAATCGTCATGAGACAGCAATATAGACAAAACAAAAGTTATGTGCAGTCTATGCAAGGATGAGTTCAATTGCCGCCGGAGAAACTCGTCCCTAACATATCATCTCAAAGCTAAGCACCCCAGAGCTTTTTTAGGTAAGTTTTGTGTATTTGTTGGTTGTACTTTATTTAGGCAAGCTTTGTCAATGAAGACAAGTTACAGGTCTCAAAGAGACTATTAATTTATTTTCTTTGCAAGTTTTGTTTGCAATGCACAAGTTTACAGTAAAGTATGTGAAGGTTAATTCAAAATAAACTTTCTATTAAATTGTGTGTTTGTACGTGAACTCATAATGCGATTAATCGCGATTAATTGCGATAAATAACTGGTAGTTATTAATCGTGATTTTTTTTTTTTTTTTTCAGATTTGCGATTAATTAGTTATATAGTGTGTGTGTGTATATATATATTAATGTGTTCCTGTTTACCTGGGTCCCTCTTTCTGAGTTTGTAAATAAAATAAAATGTCTCAAAGCATTCATGCCCAGAAAAAGATAGTCAATCAGTGTTTCAAAGACATTAAACTTGAATGGCCCCCAAACCTATCTTGCTTTGGGCCTCCAAAAGTTCAGGATCGGCACTGATCTAATATTATTAAATACAATATCAAATTTGGGTTAAAAAAAAATACAATTAAAGGTAGAAACGTTTAATATGATTGGCCCAGACATTTCCTCAAAGTGTGCTCAAAATCTCCATCCGACAGTAAGTCAGTAAGTGTACAGAGGACGTGTGTCTCTGCAGAGCTGTGAATTAGATCACATGACGTCCTACGCAGTAACGGCTGCATTATACATGGAATACTGTAACTGTGTTCCCCGCAGCCCACCATCGCGTGCTTCAGTCCTTTTAGGAGAGAGACCAGAGAAGGAGGTCAAACATGACAAGAGCTCAAGGCAAGTGATGGGGCTGAGCAACACTGCACTTTGAACACACACTAACTCACACAGACACACACAGACACACACTATCACACACAGACACACACAGACACACACTGACACACACAGACACACATACAGAGGGAGAGAAAGAGACTGACTCTGGGGACTAAAGGCCAGGTGCTTTCTCTGTTCTCATGTTGTCTAACTTTAGATTCAGCTCTTTTTAACAGGACACATTGTATAGACTTTCACTACTAAAGAGGAACTCTGTAGTGAGGTAAAGTCGTTTTCTTGGTTTTTCATCAGGGTTTGATATTAACTCTCGCCAACCGGCCAAATGTGGGTAGATTTTTATTTTGGCCAGAAACACAGATACTCCCACTGGATACACACTCTGTATCCTAACTCTAAAGGGTTAGGCCTGAATTTTTGCTGCCCTGCTTGAGTATACACCACTTAATATATATTGTAATTCAACATGCATTAAAAAAAAGTATTAGTTTCAACAAAACATGTTTTAAAAGAGGTAACACCACAAGCCACCACAGAAATACACTTTATTCTGCCTAGGTAAACCTGTTTTTAATTCATACATAATAAACAAATTTTACATTTCTTTAAGTGTATTGTATGCTAGAAAATATACACAGAAACTAACTAATTAAACTAGTAAAAGCACTAGCAATGTTTGGCAAAAACTAGCCAAAGTGGCCATTGAGTAAAAACGTTAATGTCAAGTCGTGTTCTTTATCAAAAAATGGTAGACATTTTGCATGTGTTTTTATCAGATTTAATCTATTTTTAAAAGTGTGCTTCAGTATAATATCATCTTAATAATAACATTCATATAAGTTACAGTTTTTTGTTTTGGTCAAAGCAAGATATTTTTAAATTTACTGCACAGATAAATGTTTCTTCCTAAATAATATGTTTGAAGTGGAGTGGCTGTGGTAGAATTTAATAAGTAAAGTTTTATTTATCTGTGAGATGGTTCATTCAAATAAATTATAATGATTGCCCCGACCTTGTACATTCACATTGTTTTATTTTTTATTACTGATCTGGGATACAGGGAATTTTCCACTTAAGTAGAAATAATATATACTACACTGTTTATGGTTGCAACAAAACAAAATTCAATAAATCAGATTGTATTAGTTTATTTATTGTTATTTCAATACTTTTTGAAACTCACTAACTAAGCTATTTTTTTGCCTTTACTGAGAGCTGGGTGTATCATTGTAGTTACTTACACTAAACTTTCAAATTAGAAACAAAATCTGCTGTGTATACTGTTAAAACTCACATGGAGAGTTAAAATAAGAGGCACTGCAGCAAGAGTAAAATAATTGTTTTTAAAGAGGACTAAGTTTCAAAGTGAATAGATTACTACAGATAATATGCATAAATCGTTTTCTTGGCATTATGGGATGAGACAGGAAGACTCAGGAATATTGTGCCGGTTTGTCAAACAGACCTCAGTCAACCTGGGACAGCTTTATTTCTGATCCTGGTATAACCATATTTAAAAGTTAATAAAACAGTTAATGTGTTACTTGGGTCTTGTGTAGAGCGTCAGATCCAGATCTGGTCTTAAACCTGGTCCATCTGTGTCAGGAGCTCTGATGTGCAGCAGCTGCTCATAAACTCCTGGTGTCTCCAGGCTCATAACTCTGAGTTGTTAACATTTACTGTGTTTCTTCTTCCCAGTGTCACATCCCAGAGTTATCAAAGTAAATCAACTCTCACAACACAAGTGGAAATCAATGAGTGCTTTTTTGGAAGAATATGACATTTATGAGTACGCTGTCCAAAATATACTTTATGTTTACTAGAGACATGTTTGAGTAAAAGGTAAAGGTAAAATATTTTTGACCCCTTGGCACAAATACATTTGTCCCAGTAGTTGTTGTAGCAGTAGTAGTACTAGCAGTAGCAATTGTAGCTCCAGTAGCAGTAGTGGCAGTAATAGTAGCAGTTTACATACTTTTACACAAGTTAAATCTGAGAAATATAATTTTAAAGTAACAATACAGTTACAGTGGCTTGCAGAAGTACTCATACTCCTTAGCATTTTTTCTTTATTGTTGCTTTACAACCTGGAATTTAAAAGGATCATTGGAAGGTTTATGTCAGTCACTTTACATCACAGGACAACAACTATAAAGATGCAAAATATTTTTTTTTATTGTGAAGCAAACAACACTGTAAAAAAAAAAAAAAAAAGGTGAAAAAACTCAAAAACTCAAAGCAACAGGATCCTTAAGATTTTTGATTTTTGGGACCAACTCAAAATCTCAAGTTTTCAACAACTATTTTTTTGGTTTACTTAATTGGACTTTCATACTTTACTCACTATCATGCTTTTTTTTTTTTTTTTTTTTTACTCATCTTACAGCCAACTTACTATCCATTGTTCAGAAAAAGTATTATTCTTTTGTTAAATTTAGTACATTTATTTTTTGTCATTGTCAATACTAACACTTTTTCTGAACAATGGACAGTGTGTTGGCTGTAAGAGGAGTTAAAAAAATAATGATAGTGAGTAAAACTTAAAATTTAAAGTTTGTAGACATAAAAACATCAAATTAGGTGAATAAAAGAAAATTTATTTTGTATTGAAAACTTGACCCCAAAACTCAAAAATCTTTAGGAATCCTGTTGTCTTGAATTTTTGAGTTTTCACAACATTTTCTTTTTACAGTGTGGGTAGTAGTTGTAGCCTTTGTAGCTGCAGTAGTCGTAGCAGTAGTAGTAAAAGTATAGCAGCAGTTTACATACTTTTACTTTTAAGTTAAATCTGTGACATTTACTTCATTTTGAGTTTTTCTTCCTCCTTGGCCTCATAGTTTCAGTAAAGCCCATTTTGAGCTGATTGGACCAATAACGTGTCTGTCCATGTGAGGGGTTTCCTACTGATGATCGCCAGTCTGTCTCCAGTCTGCCCCAGTGGCCTCCTCACACTTCATCTAATAACGGGAATTTACTGTATTTTTCCCTCCACCGCTCTCTGCAGCAGATAAACAGGCGATTGATGAAGCCGGCCTAATGCACAGGCTTACGGGCACAGACAGCACACAGCCCACAGTAAATATGTGCAGACAGGATCGGGTTTCTGCATTAGGCTATAGAGAAGCAGTTATTTTCCTCGCGCCAGACTGTAACAGCACAGAGCTTCAATTATCACGTCTGAGTAGTACTGATAATACATGCAAACGGCACCACTCCCCACCATTAGAGGCGCGCAGATTCAGTTTGCTTTTCACACCGTCTGAAACTGCAATTCATTTAACTACACAGCCACATCGATTACACAGAGGTTATTTTTTCATGTGCCAGCCGATGAGTGTTTATCATATGTGAACACCAACAAGCATGCGACGTGCAAAAACAATATTGTATATTATTAACAACAACAACAACTCTAGGTGACAGTAAATAAATGTGTCATCATGTTTTTTCAGCAGCCTTAAGTCTTCAGGTTTGTCTTTTCAGTTTTGGAGGAAAAGATTTCTTTTCTTTCAAAATGAATAATATTTTATAATATTTAATAAATAAAATATGTTTGACATCTGTGGGAAACAGGATAGTAGTAGCAGTAGTAGCAGTAATAGCAGGAGGAGGAGGAGTAGTAGCACTAGTTGCATTATAGCAGTAGTAGTAGTAGAAATAGTAGTAAAAAAAGTTATTTGTACTTTAGTAACACAAAACTTATGCTTTTACTTGATTTTTGTATCATTATTATTATTATTACTATCTATAATAATCTATTTATGACAAGTATTTTCAAATTTAATATTATTTTTAACAGCCTGCATGATGCAAGGGCTTAAATATTTATTCGTTTTTGGGAGTTTTTTTGTCATTGGCTCTAATCATAAAAACATGATATTTCAGCAACATATAAATGTATGAAGGTTAATTTGGTTCTAATCTGAAAAGTAGAAATAAAATGTCTTAAAATGCCATTTTTCAGCTGTTGGCCTCAGGACTCTGTATCACAGCTTCAGATTTCATAGACAGTACATTATAACTGGGAAAGAGCTATACATGCTCTCACAAAAGCTTCTTTTAAATGTTAATATTGTTCCAATAAAATCTTTCTAACTTGTTACAATTATCTGATTGTCATGCAGCACTGTGGACTATTCACTTGTCCAAACACTGATTGCAACAAAAACAAGGCACAGAGGACAGCGTGTGCAGACACTAACAACTTTTAATATGACACATACTGCACTTTATAGTCAACTACTACACTACTGCTACTACACTTCAAGTACTACAATAAATACTAAAGTAAGCAACTTTTCAAATGATGTGTTTTATTAATTTATTTTATTATTATTGTTTCTTTTTGTATTACATTTACCAAAATGCCAGGACGTGCCTTGCTGTTGAGAAAAAATTAAGGATTAAAGTTGCCATTTTTTTGTAACTTTTTATCTAAATCAGTGGTCCCGAGGAGGTCTGATCTGTGGGACCCTTATTTTCTTGCAGATTACCAGAGGTGGAAGTAAGTCACTTGGTAATGTGGGGCCCCAGTGCACATTCAGTACTTCAGCTTCATGCATCAACCTTTATAATATATAAAATGCCACTGTTTTACTGGAGTTTGATACAAACAACAGCAGCTTATTCATAATATTTAGTGACAATTTTGTTTTTTATTACAATTTGTGTTCTTTTCGCTTGAGTTTACAAATTTAACAGGATTTAAAATTGAAATAATGTCAACAATTCACCTCTGTAACAGTTATGTGCTGCTGAGAGTCGTAACCTGCAAGTTACAAGCAAGTCTCAGTCAATCTTTATGAGAACTAAGCAAGTCAATTTGAGTCACTGCCTTTAGTCAGCAAGTCATGAGTCATACACATTTCTAGTCTACTACAGACAGAAGTTATCATATACAGTGTCTGACAACAAACAATTTAGAGAGCCACACAGAGCTGAGGGGTTTTTAAAATGCAAAACAACAACAAAATGAGTGTTCCTGTCATATTTGCTATCTTTAATGTGCCTATACTGATTAGTAACTTTAAATATGACTCAACAGTGAGTAGATCAATGATGTGGGTGAGGCAGGCTGTAGGCAAACTGTATAGGAAGGCTGCCAAAGTGAGTTATATCTGACATTACAGCATCAACATACAGCCTGCCTTCAACAGGTTTCAGGTTTTCAGGTTATTGTAAACGTTTAGCTCCTATGCTCATTAGCATTAGTAAACACAAATGCACTGCTGTTTTAACACATTTATGTTACACTCAAAATCATCAAAATTTTTTGGTAAAAACAAGTCATTTCGAGTCATTAAGCTCAAGTCTGAGTCAAGTCTAAAGTCATGAATAGCAAGTCAAAGTCAAGTCATGTCTTTTTGCAATATTGGTCAAGCAGGTCTCAAGTCCTAAAAATTGTGATTTGAGAAAATATTTGTCTAAACTAATTTACAACCTTAGAATTTAAAACAAGCACTACAACACTAAAACTATACTCAATCTCACCTTTGGGTCCTGACCCACTTCCTAAGAAAAACAGATTTTGATTAAGTTGAAAACTGTTGCCAAGTTTATTTATTAATTTAACTGAATATTATTCCTATAGCCTTTTTCTGTACCTCCACACACCTAAAAGGCTTCATGCCTCATTACCGCATGTACTGTATATCACTGTACAGCAGCAGAACTGTAGAGAACCTGTTTCACCTTCGACAATGTGCTGGGAGAGCGATGGAGATATTTCATTCATTTGTTTTCATGTTCACTGGAACTACAGGTATTAACCAGCAAAGGCAGTTTGCTATGAGTCAAATATATGGTGTTATTAATTTGCTGCATACAGTAAAAAGAACTGTAAAGCTCTGTGTCTAGCTACAGGTTGGTCTACATCACTTGTCAACTTTGGAAGTCCAGTTTTTCCTTTATTATGCTTTTATTAGGCTTTATGGAATAATTGTGGACACCTTGGTAATACTATTTCACATTTTCTAACTTAGAATTATGTATATGCATGGAAAACATTTTTTCTTTTTTTTTTTGGGGGGGGGGGGGGGCTGTTACTTTGACTTTGCAGAGAAAGCTTGGATATGTGTGTGGTGCCCCCTGCTGGCAACGGTGGGAAAAGGACAAAGGATAAAATGGCTGTTAGCAACGTGACACAGTAACAGATAAATAACTGAGCTGACAGCGATGTAAGCGCTGAAATGATCAGAGTTAGTCAGCTCACAGGATTACTCAGACATGTGCGAATGAAACAAAAGACTACTCCTGGTATGTTTTGGGATGCAAACAACATTATGACAGAAACATCAATTTAGCATAATAGGAGACCTTCAATACAATCAAATCAGGAATAATAGTTAGTCATGTATTATTTAAAACAAAAATATACCGGTGGATGCAGGAGTTTAGAAGTGGAAGCACTTGTGCAAATGAAATGTTAGACTTTCTGTGGTGGCTCCTGGTGTTGGTGAAGTGGAAAAGGCCGTGCAGACTCAGCAGCTCAGCCACAGCACCAGGCTCTTAGCCCCCTCTCCTCTCCCCTCTCTCTTTCTCTCTCCCTCCTCTTTCCCCCTCTCTGTCCCCTCTCTCTCCCCTCTCTCTCCCCTCTCTCTTCCACTGTGGATGTCAGCCCTGAATTGTGTTTTGATGTTTCTTCAGACTCACAATTGAGCTCCATTCTCAGCAGCCAAAACAGACATTTGTCAATTCATATGCATCAGGGCACTTTTTTTCTCTTCCTGTCTTTCTCTCTCACTTAAGCGGGGCTCTGCGTTGGCTCCCCTCGCTCCAGTCTGAAGATGTGAGTGGCCGGGCGCCCCCCTGCTATGAGCGTGTCACATGTCATTACCATTATTTATAAAACTCACTCGGGCTCGGTGACGCAGCCGCCCTCCTCCGGCCCTCGGCCCTGCACACTACAGTCAATATTTGCACGCAATCCTGAACTGTTGAGAGTTTCCCTGGTGGTGAGAGCCTCCATTACATGAAATATTCAGGCCGCGCCAAGACTCCCGTGAGGCCCGGCGCAGGGTTTTTACTCCGATTTGATTATATGACATGATTTTTTCATGAGCTGTGACAGTCCTGTTGAATTAGAGTCAGCGCTGAATCCTTGTGATAGTCACGGAAGGCAGAGAGGAGGAGGAGGAGCTCTTCATCACTATGTTTAAACTGGCTCTGAATAAGGACAAGGCAAACTCATTAGGAAAAAGAAAACACATGACACACAATTTAATGTATTGTATCTTATGGAGCAGTCATGTTTTGTATCATCAAATGTAAAGGTTTCAGTGGTTATGTTACATCATGTGCATTTTAATTTATCCTGTTTAAAAAAATGCCATTGTAACCTATGGAGTCCCAATACAAAAGCTAAAAAAGTTCATAAGTACAAAAGTACATAAATTGCAGCAATAGCATGTTTACCTATTTGAAGAACTATATTAACACAGGTTAGTTTTTCCTAGGATGAATATGATCAGCAAATGCAAACGACAGGATAACTTTGTTTGTTATAACTGATGTTTTGATTCTGCAGACCTCTCAGTGACTCTCCAGCCCTGATGTACTGTGTATTTGTATTTGTATTTATTTTGATCTCCATTAGCTGTGTTGACACAGCTATTCTTCCTGGAGTCATAATAGCAATTAACAATACAGCCATTGGCAGTAATACAATTATTTAAAATAAAAGAATATATATACATATAGTATATATAACAATCACATACGTACACACGCACACACACACACACACATACACTGGACCTAGTTTCTGTTAACACTAGATGCGTTTGAATTTGACTTCATCAAAGTGTCCAATGAGAATATAAATACAGTACTACTTAAGGATAATAAGCTATAAGATCAGATCCAAGTTAAGGCTACGCAATATCTAATATTACACATGCAAAATAGAGACAACATCACTCATTATGATTACAATACAACAGATTTTAACACAATACAATTACAGGTTACCTAGATACTAGAGAGAAGATGCCTTTTTAATAAGATTTTAAATTGTTGTTTACTATTTGAATTAATAATGTCACTTGGCAGATTGTTCCAAGCACACATAGATCTATATTTTACAGTGCTTTTTCCATAATTAGTTTTTACTTTGGGTAATATAAATCTACCTTCTGTAGCATGTCTTGTTTCATAGTTATGCTCATCAGAACTAAAACACAGTCCTTGATGAAGCACATTTGGTAATTTAGTTACTACAATATTTCTTGTCAAAATTAGCAAAGAGGCATCAAATCTCTCTTTTACCATTAACCATCAGTGTATGATGCATCCATTTTACATTTGTTCTGTGTGGACATTGAAGAACACATCGAGCTGCCTTATTTTGGATTATTTGAAGTGTCTTAATATGAGAAACTGCAGCACACGACCAAAACTCAGAACAATAATCTAACTGTGAGAGCACAAGGAGTACTGAGTACTAAGGTGCACTGATGTACTGTATTTATTTGTTATTCTTTATTGAGCCCCGTAGGGGAAATTCTTTCTCTGCATTTAACCCATCCCTCAATGCAGGGGCAACCTGTTCAGGAGCAGAGGGGACCCTTCTCCAGATCTTGAGCCAGGATCCTGTTCAGGAGGATCTGGCTGGTGGTTGTGGCTGATTGTGCATGTTTTGAGGTTGATGGGGGAGACCCACCCAGACACGGGGAGAACATGCAAACTTCCACACAGAAAGGCCCCACACGGTCTGGGAATCGAACCCCGACCTCTGTGGCGAGAGTGCTAACCACACCACTAAGTCATTGTGCCGCCGTACTCTGTACTGATGTGCTGTGTACTGATGTACTGTGTACTGTGTACTGTGTACTGTGTACTGTGTACTGTGTACTGATGTACTGTGTACTCTGTACTGATGTGCTGTGTACTGTGTACTGTGTACTGTGTACTGTGTACTGATGTGCTGTGTACTGTGTACTCTGTACTGATGTGCTGTGTACTCTGTACTGATGTGCTGTGTACTGTGTACTCTGTACTGATGTGCTGTGTACTGTGTACTGTGTATTGTGTACTGATGTACTGTGTACTGTGTACTGATGTGCTGTGTACTGTGTACTGATGTGCTGTGTACTGTGTACTCTGTACTGATGTACTGTGTACTGTGTACTGTGTACTGTGTACTGATGTGCTGTGTACTGTGTACTGATGTGCTGTGTACTCTGTACTGATGTACTGTGTACTGTGTACTCTGTACTGTGTACTGTGTACTGATGTGCTGTGTACTGTGTACTGATGTGCTGTGTACTGTGTAGTGATGTGCTGTGTACTCTGTACTGATGTACTGTGTACTGTGTACTCTGTACTGTGTACTGTGTACTGATGTGCTGTGTACTGTGTACTGATGTGCTGTGTACTGTGTAGTGATGTGCTGTGTACTCTGTACTGATGTACTGTGTACTGTGTACTCTGTACTGTGTACTCTGTACTGATGTACTGTGTACTGTGTACTCTGTACTGTGTAGTGATGTGCTGTGTACTCTGTACTGATGTACTGTGTACTGTGTACTCTGTACTGTGTACTGATGTGCTGTGTACTGTGTAGTGATGTACTGTGTACTGTGTACTCTGTACTGTGTACTGATGTGCTGTGTACTGTGTAGTGATGTACTGTGTACTGTGTATTTGTGGGTAACATTTTATTGTACTTTGTGGTTTTTTGGAGGCGTCCTATTGAGTCTTTTACCTCTGCATCAAATATCTGTGCATTCTTCTCATCATTAACCTGGCTTAACCCATACTGTCATAAGTAAAAATATTATTTTAATTTAAAGTTATTGGGCATTTGGATTAGCAACTTCATTTTGATTATATATTATTATATTATATAAAATACCTTATGGACACAGCAATATTTCATTAGTGAAATTAGGATTATTGGATTAACAGAAAATATGCAATATGCATCATAACAAAATTAGACAGGTGCAAAGTTTTGCAATAGGTAAACTTAAAGCTTTTTATTGATTTAAAATATTCTTTCATACCAATTATCATCAAGGTTAAGCCTGTATTTTATGAGGCATGCAGCCGTTTTGCTTTTTTTGTTTTGTTTTCTTGTTTTGTTTTTTTTATTTTGTTTGTTTTGTTTTTTGTTTTGTTTTTCTACAAAAACATTATTATTCCCATTTTACATAACAACTAATTTTTATAGTTATCACTGCTATTTAATGTCCACTGCTATTTACTGCAGGCAGGCTACTAATAAAAACTAAAGATGCAAGTACAAGAATAACCATTCCTGCAACAGAAAACAACAACTTATCTCAAATCCCATCTAAGATAACTCAAAACACCACCAGCAACTTCTTAAATACAATTTAACACAATAAAGAGTGCAAAATATAACAAACAGAAAACAACACTGTAACCATAAACACAAATATGTATAATGTAAATATATGAAATTGCAATGTGCCTTTTCACCATAAAGAATTATACTCATGTGTTCCCCTGCAACCGAAATCAAGTTTATTTTGAGACCATGACTGCATTTATTATTTCTACTGTGTTGTTTTGTAAAAATAAAATAAAATTGTCTTCCCTCACATCACTGATGCTATGAATCACTCTGTATCATGAAGGCGACTACTGCGGTCAATCAAGGACTCAGTGTTTGTTCAAATGGTCAGATTTAACTTGGAGAACATGGACACTGGGGATTTTACAAGAGTCAAATCAAAGAGAAAAGCCCAGTGCATAATGAAGTAATGATGATAACAGCAGAGTACAAGGTTCTGGGATAATGAGAGAGTAAAATGATCATTAGCAAGCTCTGATGATACCACACATGAGCACAGATACTTCATTAATGTCTGAGATTCAGATTCAGAGTTAGAGCCACAGAAATATTCAACGTATGTGGGATTGTTGGGGACATTTTAAACAATTTCATAATTATAGTTCAATAGAAAACATGTAAAACTGAATAATTACCTTTTTGAGGTTCAGAAATACATTCAGTGGTGGAAAAGGTACTCATAAATAATATTCAATACTCAAGTTACTTCCAAATATTATTACATTATAGATCATGTCAAACTTAAGGCCCATTTGTATTTGTATTTGTTTATTTATTAGGATCCCCATTAAAAAATAAAATAAAAAAATGATGATGTACACTCATAAAACCCTTTCTAAAAAATACCTTTGTGTTTACAATCAAAAATAAGGACTGAGGTGAGCTCTCGGAGCTCTTTAAAAGTATATAAACTGTCTAAATAGGTAGGTAATTTATTCCATAGCTGAGATGATCTAAAATAGACTTTTGTATAAAAGTTAGTATTAGGACAAATTACAACAAAATGAGTGTTACAAGCCAGTCGAGTATAATATGACTGTATCTGACCAAAATATTTGAGCCTTTCATAAAATGAATGTGGTTGATCTGTTAAAATCACTTTTATAAATATAAGTTATACTGTATTTTAATGTTAAGCAACAATCCATATCCAGCCCTAAACCTAGTTTTTTTTTTTTTAGGTATTCTTGCAATAGTACAAAAAAATCAAAATTAATATTAATATCAATAATAATAATAATAATAATAATAATAATAAGAAGAAGAAGAAGAAGAAGAAGAAGAAGAAGAAGAAGAAGAAGAGGTATTATTATTATTATTATTTTTTTTTTTTTTTTGAGTTTTTTTTTTGAGTTTTTTTTTTTAGTTTTAAGGCTAACGGCTAATAGTCAGGTTTGGGGACCACAGGATTTCATCTCTGCTTTTTGCGGATGATGTTGTCCTGTTGGCTTCATCAAGCCAGGACCTTCAGTGTGCACTGGGGCGGTTTGCAGCCGAGTGTGAAGCGGCTGGGATGAGAATCAACACCTCCAAGTCCGAGGCCATGGTTCTTGACTGGAAAAGGGTGGCTTGCCCTCTCCAGGTCGGAGGAGAGTCCCTGCCTCAAGTGGAGGAGTTTAAGTATCTCGGGGTCTTGTTCACGAGTGAGGGAAGGATGGAGCGTGAGATCGACAGACGGATCGGTGCAGCGTCTGCAGTAATGCGGTCGTTGTATCGGTCTGTTGTGGTGAAGAAGGAGCTGAGCCGAAAGGCGAAGCTCTCGATTTACCGGTCGATCTACGTTCCTACTCTCACCTATGGTCATGAGCTTTGGGTCATGACCGAAAGGACAAGATCCCGGATACAAGCGGCCGAAATGAGTTTTCTCCGCAGGGTGGCTGGGCGCTCCCTTAGAGATAGGGTGAGGAGCTCGGTTACCCGGGAGGAGCTCGGAGTAGAGCCGCTGCTCCTCCACATCGAGAGGAGCCAGCTGAGGTGGCTCGGGCATCTGTTCCGGATGCCTCCTGGACGCCTCCCTGGGGAGGTGTTCCGGGCATGTCCCACCGGGAGGAGGCCCTGGGGAAGACCTAGGACACGCTGGAGGGACTATGTCTCTCGGCTGGCCTGGGAACGCCTTGGGGTTCCTCCTGAGGAGCTGGAGGAAGTGTCCGGGGAGAGGGATGTCTGGGTGTCTCTGCTTAGACTGCTGCCTCCGCGACCCGGCCCCGGATAAAGCGGAAGAAGATGGATGGATGGATGGGCCAATAGTCAAACAAACAAACAAAAAACACTGGCAAAACCTTATTCTCCTTGGTGGAAGTACATATATACATAAAGTAAAGGCCAAAATTATTAACCAACATGTCACTTTTTGTTCAAATGTAAAAAAAAAAAAAAACTGTTTTTCACAGTAATACCTCTTGTACATTGGCTTATTATCTTTTGGGAGAAGCCCGTGTCATTTCCGGTCAAAAAAAGAAAAAAAAAAAAAACTTGCTGGGTCAATGAAAGCAACTTGAAGTCAGAATTTGCCAGGGGTATGAATAATTTTGGGCTTCACTGTACTTATTACTTCATTACTTCATTCTGGAAATGCGTCATCCAGTGACCCCAGAAGAGAAAAACTGAAAACATGATTTGATGAACACCTGGCAACTTAATATAAAATAATTTCTGTGAGTTGCATGTGAATTGGTCAAAGAAGTTTTATTGGCAGTGGCACTAACAAAGTCTTAAAAAGTCATAAACTTTCATCACTGTTGACAGTGTTGTTGTTGTTGAATGTGCTTTTCCATTTCCCTTGACTTTTGTATATTTTCTTACTAAGCTTCAGTGAGTAGCTGCTGTCATCTTCCCAGACAGTCTCTGCTCTGCCCAAGGACGAGTCAGGGTCAGACACCTGCCTTTGGTCCACTGCACCACATGATTGTCAGCCATGTCCAGCGATGTCAATTTGGACTTTTCTGACTTCCCTCCACTCACATATAAACAAATTGACACAGACACACACACACACACACACTATGGCAGAGGCAGAGTGATGGAGAGTGATTATTGGCTGCACTCAATCCTGGATCCTGAAGCACGGAGCGGTTTTCAGTGTGACCCAGGTGGAAATGATTTGATTGGTCCAAGTCCAGATAGAGAAAGACAGCAGCACAAAGAGAATATGTATTTAAACTACACACACATACTCACGCACTGGCAAGAAAACACGATCAAATATGGTAATAGTTTCTTTTCAGTGCATGACTAATTGCTTTTTTTTATGGCTACAGCCCATAATACTTTGACAATGCGCTCAAAATGAATGCAAATGCATGCAGAGTGTGCTGAGGACTGTGCCATTCATCGCTGAAAAAGTTTAATAGAAAACTTATGGGAGACAATCTTTTTGTATTAGTACAAAGTGTATTGGTTAATGAAAATATTTTTGTTATAATTGGCAAAATAAATGCATTTTACTATATTATTTCCTATTTGTGTTTTCTGTCTTGGCTGTATTGAGTAAAAGTTATGAACTGCCGAGCCGTGTCGCAGTTCTCCCTTGTTATTTCAGCTATTTTAAGGATGCTTAATATTTGATTACTCTTCTTACATCACAATCTAACTCTGTTTTTCTATAAAAGCCATGCCTGCAGAATGAGTGCACTGACTTTCAAAGTTTATATGGAATTCATGTTGAGCAATGACAGCAATACCAGCTTTTTCACCTTCGATTTGATACTTGATACTTTATAGTTTATTATAAAAGGCCTATATTCATATATAGCTCCCATCTCCCCACCCCCACCCCTACATTTCAGAGTAAAGCACTACTGTAAATGCTCACAAGTCCAACAGACTCCATAACGACCCTCACTAATCTTTACTTATGTTTTTTTCCATTTTTTTTTTTTTTCTGCCATAACAAAAAACTAAAAATAAAGCTATTTCTATCTCACTGTTTGAGTAACTGCGGTGTGCTGCTTTCGAGTGAAGCTTTAGACTTCTGTGACACCGGGTCGGCGGCGCTCACTGTTGCAAGTGTTATTTTCGGCCAAGTGACACCAGGGAGGAGATGCCGGACGCTTCATTGGCTTCACAAAAACTAATTTAACCATCACACGGACTCAGCAGAACAGAGTGGACCGGGTTGGATCTGCCGGCCTCACATTGCTGTAGTGCACACAGGAAGGGTTGATCCTGACACAACAGTGTGATTTGGGCCTCTTTTGAAGCCAAGTCCAATCTATGTCATTCTAGATAATTTCTTTTAGCAAAGTTAGCCCTTTTTGCAATTCTGAATAAAAATAGGCTGTACAAAAAGAGAAAAGAGAAGATAAATAAAATGTTGGTGGAAAGTGCTGCAACAAACTACTTTATCTGAGCCGAAGATTCAAAGAACATTGTTGTCCGCTGTAAACAGCGCACAAGCAGCAAAATGCTTTCAACCAAAACAGAGCATCCAAACACAACATACAGTATGTCCTGTCCTGCTTTAGCAGGCTTTGTAATAGGACACAGTGACTTTGAGGAGTATTACAGAAGAAAGGCTTTTTTCTTCACTTTTTAATGGGCTGTCACCAGGAGCAGAACAAACTAGTAAGATCAGACATTTTAAATACAAAGTATCTGTAGTTTAAATATATCATTTGTATATATTTGTTTATAATAAATAAAACTACATTTTATATGACAGTTTAGCCTGCATTAGGCTTCTTGTATCAGGTATACCACTAGATGGAGTTGTGAGCTATTGTGACAATCAGCTTAGTATTGGTACTATGTCATTTAAGACTGAACAAATACCGTGGCTAAGTTTTAATTGCAAAAATAAATTATGCAAAGCAATCATTAAAATCCCTTTGAATAAAGTTCAAGATTTATTAGCTATATTTGTTTACATCTCTTGGAAAATAAGACCACTCCAATTTAAATCAGCCTCTCTCTGAGTCTGACAGCTGAACAGGTTATAACATACCTGGAGTAGTATTTTGTTTCTTTCACATTTGTTTGAGTAATCCTGAGCTGATGCTGTCTCTTTTGCAAGAGTCTCTCTGTAAACACGTGACACCAGGACGTGCTCCTGTGTGGTTCTAAAGCTCACCGTCACCAGACTCTTAAATTTCCATCACTAGAAAGCAGTCAGCTCATTTATACTTATATCTGTTTGTGTCATGTTGCTAATAGCTGTGCTAAGTAGCCAGTTTATGCTCTGTCCATTCCCCACTGTTGCAAGCAGGGGGCGACAGACACCTAATCCAAGGGTTCTCTGCATAGTAACTGCTTCCCAGAACATGTTTTCCATACATCATTAGTTAACATTATAAAATGTGAAATTCTAGCCTCAGGCAAATGAGTCCAAAATTATTTCAAAAAGCCTGAAAAAATCATATTATGGCTGAGACAGAAGTATAGGCAATGTGAGCAACAGTGCAAGACACAAAAAAGCTGTTATTACAAATGACGGTTATTCCACAAAATACTTATTTCTGTATGTTTTCATTTAAAACATAATTGCCATTTTGTAAGTAATCCTAGAAATAATCAAGTTCTGTAAACACAGCATAATTTCTCTTCAGCTGATGTTTTGTAATTCCCTTAAAAGCTATACCCTACAGAACAATAGTTTTAAGTGGAAATTAGAAGAAATATTGTCAGCAGGTCACAAAAACTCTCCAGTTCTTCACTCAGAGAAAATTATGTATTTGCTTCCCAAAAACCCAGCACACCTAACTTCATTACCTCCAGTCATCAAGTTCCTTTTGTCCACTGATCCTTGTACAGAGGGGCATTACCTGTTTGCAGCGTGGTGCACTTTTCCTTCAGACAGACATATGTGGTGCTGATGGTCTGAGGTCCCAACCCTCCCCCGCCTGCCTAATGGGCCATGGCTCTAATCTGGACGGCTGTGGTGCTCAGCAAAACGAGCGGAGCAAAGAGGGAGCAGCTCGTCGTCGGGCCTGTGAGCCGGCGCGTGTCAGGAACCCCAGCTGTTTAAGAGACATCCGCCAATCGCCCGGGAATTAGGCGAGAAAACAACACACCTCCTATTCTCATCTCCGGCTCCTGACAAACAGTATAACCTTTTGGCATTTTAGCTTTTCAATTGTGTTTTCTGTTTGGCTGCTAAGCTATTTTTGTGTCCTGGAAAGACAAGGACATATGATTATGGTGCAATACAGTCTCCTTAATTTTTTTTTTATTTATTGTTTTTCAGCAAATGTGCAGTGATTTGCATAATATACTGGAATAGTTTTACACCCGATGCCCTTCCTGACACAACCCTGTCCATTTATCCTGGCTTGAGGCCGGCCAGTGGTGTAAGGTGGTAATTTAAGTTCAGTAAGTCTATACATAAACATAAAATTATTTTAAATTTAAAAAAACTGCACTGTACTTTCTTAAATCCGGTGAATCATTTCTTTAAAACATTATGTCATTATCATAAAAAAAAAGTATGTTTATTTTTGTTCATAACTAAAGTTTAGCAAAGTTTAGCATTTAAAGCATTAAATAAATGAACAGTGTATAGAAATTATGAATATTGTACATTTAAAAAATGTTTAATCGTAAGAAAAGCTTGTTCTAAAATGGAGCCATGCCTGCTGTGTAAAGCCCGGACTGTACTGTCACGGACTGATCACACGAGGGGAAAACCACCCAAAATACAGGGCATGGGGTGGTGAAACTTTAATAAAGTAACAACAAAAAATTAACAGAGCAAAAATAAGACCAAAACTGAAGAACACAAAAGTCCATAAGAACAAAAGCCAGGGAAAAAAACACAGTCCAAAATCCAAAAACTAAAAACCAAAGGCAAGAAACACAGGAGGCAGAAAGGAAACCAGAAAAACACAATGAGTGACTTAGAATACAAAGGGAAACAAACCAAAACACAGATCATGACATGTTCATAACCCACTAATACTGACTATAGTTAAGGACTCTCAGTGGGGCCCCCTCATGTCCTGGGCCCCACAGGCTGCCTGATGTTACACCCCTGGGGCCAGCACAGACAGTAAATAGGTTTGCAGTTACTGAACACCGCTTTACTGACTGTGAGTGTAATAAATGTCAGCGCTCATGCACAGTGGACCTTCAGACCTGACCCTTACTGAAAACCCAGGCCTCCCTCTGTCTGGAGCCCCCCAAAATTTCCATGAATAATTAGCAAATGAATGGATTAATGGTGTATAAAGTGACCCATCCATCACTGGAGCTAAACAGTGCGAGATAGAGCCAGGCCTCTCCTGACCTCTGTGAAACTGAAATAGCTCAGATTTTTTTGTACCCATCCTCATCAAAGTCTGAGGCTTGTGCATGAATTTCATATTAAATATTTCCACACATTCTTTATGAAGTATACTCTACATCTTACAGATACTTACATGTATCTGTGGAGTTGGAATTATTTCATGATTTGCAAGAAAATATTTGTGATCTTTCCCATATTAAACTATTAACACTTGTGAGAGACAAGTTAAGTTGATTAGACTTATGGATTAAAAGGAGGTGAAACTACAATACATCTTATATGAATATTATAAAGCTTGTTTCTAAGGAGATATTTAAAAGACGATTATTTTTTATTAGTTTTTCTTGTCTTTCTAGATGAAAAATATTGTAAAATAAGTAAATGTAATAGAAATAGATTTTTTTTTTAAAGTATTAATATAGTTTTATTAAAATGTAAAAGTAGTCTGGTTTAATTCTGGTTTAGCCCTGTAGCTTGATTTTAATTTTCAAAGCAAAAAGTGCCGGAGTATTAGCTTTTACAGTATTGTAAGAATAAACTGTCTTTGTAGAAATAAACACTGATTACCACTTTTTGAAAATAGAGCAGATAAACAAATGAGGAAGTACTCAGAGTAAGACAAAAGCCCAGGGCGTACGCAACACAAAAAAGCCACAACGGACCATTAACCAGTGGACTCTTTGCGCCTGTCCCTGGTCCTGTAAAAAGTGGGTCACTAAAAATGTTTTAGGGATAAAATTGGGTCCCACAGTCAGAGTCAGACCATTTGAGGACCACTAGGCTGAAACACATGGCCTCTCCTATTGTTGCTCATTAGGACTCACAGTGGGTTCACGGTGGGTTAAGTGTGGCCGGAAAGTCAGCTGTTCAAAAGCACCCACTGTGTTGTTGTGTCCCCAGTTTCACCCACATGGCCCACTGCAGTCGCAGTATGAAGCTGGCTGCGACCGTGACGGCATTCAGTGTAAAAATCACTGTGCAACTGGTTTTCTGTCGTGACTCTGAATAATAAGAAAGAGAGCAGCCAACGATTTAAACAAAAACTTGAACCATTATGCTCAGTATTCTGTACAGTACAATTTTATAATACTCATTTTATTTTTATGATTATAACATTGAAATAGCATTTTTGATTCTTCTGTCTGTCCTCTAAATATAAAGAAATTGAAGGAAAAAAATTATATTGAAGTTGGATTCTGAATGAAAATAAACTGGGAAGTTAATTTTACATAGTGCAACCAAATTTCAAGCAATTTATTTTACTGTGCAAGCTAAACTTTCAGTTGTGATTAGTTACTAATTCATAAAAGTACTGTGAGCAGTGCTCGTACTGGTTTAAAACAGCACTGCAGTCTAAATCAAAACAATAATCTGTTGGTTGCCAGTCTTTCCACTTTTCTAATTTGGCAATCAGCAACATAGAGTTTAGAACCAAAACAAAAAATGTAAACATAAACAACTTGGTCATTATGTCTTTTTTTTTTTTTTTTTTTTTTTTGGTGGATAAAAGCTGTGAGCGGCTGGAGCTGCCTTGAAACTCAGATGTTACCGACATTGGGAGGCAAATGGACATGAAACTGTTTAGTGGTCAGACTTTTGTGGTTTCTACAGAGATTAGGGCTCACACCTCACTCATTCCTTTAGAAATGCAGTCTATTGTGAAGAACAGACTGTGAACTGTTGTACTGCGCCCATCCTTTGAATTGTAATTGCCATAGGTGTCCTGAGTAAACTAGCAAACTTAGCATATCATTTTGTGTTACACCAATCCTCTTGAAGTGGATAATTCATAGCCTAGTAATAGTATTTAAAGCTCAGATTTTTGCCATTCGGGGTCGAACTCTTGGAGTGCTTGGAGACACTCTGTCAGACCATTTATTTCTTGCAAGTAATAAACTTTGTCATTGTTTCAAACTTTCACTGGGTTCTGCTAAAAGGAGAATTTTTCCCACAACAGTTATCAGTAAAACTAATATTTGATTTAAGCATGTTTACATTATATCTGGGGACACATGTGGGTATATATAACATTTTAAATTTATAATAAAATAAATATAAAAACTATACTGCTAATAATACCTTTAATATTTACAACAACTTGTCAGTGCTATAACTTTCATGCTAACACACAGCATCTATGGGTGTGTGCGACAGTGTTTATCTAGAACAGTAGTTATGGTGTCTGGATGCATCTCTCAAATGAAGAGAAATAAAAAAATGCTATGGTGACAATGTGCTGGACACGGCTGATGACTGGATTAACCGATCTAGGACGTGTGTGACCTCTCCATGTCAAAATTACACAGTGAAGGTGATTTAATTCTTCAGCTCCATGAGGCCGGAGCATACGGCTGTCACAGAGAGACGCAATGGGACCGGACTGATTCTTTATCATTTTGTCTTTTGTGAGGTAAAAATCGTGCGTGGACTGAGGAGACGGGTCAATACATCCACGTCAGCACTGTTTTACAGACGTTTGATGTTGATGGATTCTGGGAGAATTTCTGGTCTGTTTAAGATTCCTGCCCACACTTTTTTTCTCTTAAATTTCAATAGCCCTTGGGATTAGAGGGACCCATCCAACTCAATTAAATCAATGGCGTCAGGGAGATAAACAATGACAAGGCAGAAAGTGAGTTGGGACTTGGACATGTGCAAATTGGTGAAGAAGTGTGTTGACACGTGTCTCTGTTCCAGTGTGAGACCAAGCGTGTCCATACGTGTCCCCAAAAGCTGTGTGTGTGTCTGTGTGTGTGTGTGTGTGTGTGTGTAATGCTAAGTGCTGCAGCCTGATAAATAATGGAGTGAGAATGTGGCGCACTGTGTTTCTGGCGTCGCCATCAGCGCTGTTAGTGGACAGTAGGAGATATAAAGTCTGTAGCAGTGGTTCTCAGCTGGTCTGACTTCAGGACCCACCCTCACCCATAACGACAGGCCACGACCCAAATAAAAGAGATACTGAGGATAATTAAGCAGCACTCACTTCAGTACGATGGCCCTGAGGTGCAACGTCAAAATTGTTTTTGTCCATTAATAAAATAAAAGCTGAGGAAGATTTTTAAATGTGTTGCCTCAGAAAAGAAACCCACCTTGAAAAAATAAAGAGCACCTGTGTTACCTGTTTTTATTTTGAGATGATTTTTTTTTTTTTTTTTTTTTAAGTTTATGTTATTTTGATTAATGAGGTTTAATGGAATCTTTTTAACTTTTAAAGGTGTTTTTTGCTGTTGTTTGTTTGGCTTTTTTTTTTTTTTTTTTTTTTTTTTTTTTGTGGCAACACATTTAAAAATCATCTGCTTGTATTTTTCCAGTGGACAAAAACAAATTTGATGATGATCCTTTTTTAAAATAGATATGTATTAAAATTTTCTGTGTATTTCTTTTTAAATTAAGGCTAGGTTTTAAAAAAGAATTTACCTCTGCTTTTATTTTCCCAGTAGACAAAAACAATTTTGATATTGCACCTAAGGGCCACCGTACTTCAACAGTAACAGTAACATTAGGTGTGTTTGAGATGAACTGCGCAGGCAGCAGGGGCCGGGGAAAAGCGTCTGAAATCAAGTCGGACAGTTCACAAGCCAAGAACAGAGTGGAGTGCTTCAGATCTCGCAGCGTCTTGTTGGAAGGACAGATCTCACGTCTGCTTTAAGAATAAAGTCATTTTAAGAGTTTGTGAGCTCTCCTGTTTCCTTCACACTCCTCTCACTGACACTTTTATTATCAAAGCAAAGAGATGAGGCTGCTCTTGTAGCAGAGTTTGCAGCTTAGGCTTAAAATACTAAATGGATCTAGGATCATGAATCTGTTCTCAAAAAGATAATTTATTATTTATGTGATCCATATCTGACAACACCCTGGACAATTTCAGTCACATTTAAAGCATTTGTTAATATCTAATCTAGAGCACTTGTTTGTGTAAAGTTGGGAGGAGGAGGCAGCCGAGTGTCAGGGCGTCACGTTTCTGATCAAAACACAACTCGGACCCAATCAGCTGTCCACGTGTGGACAGGACACCATTTCCCATCATGCATTAAGCTTTTGTAGTCCATCCGCCTTGCTCATCTCAAACACACCTAAAATAGAACTGGATTTTTTGCTCTTGTTGGGTTTCTTCTATACTCCTAATGTCCCATACTGCCATCTACTGTTAAGGAGTGTAAATCGTTTTTTGTTTTTTTTTGTTTTTTTTTAAATGAAGGCCCACTACCCACTGAAAACAGTTCTGTGACCCACTTTTGGATCTTGACCCACCAGTTGAGAACCACTGGTCTTTAGCATAGTCATAGTTAATGACAGACACTGTTCACATTGTAAAGACTAACAAAATGCATGGATTTACTGTTGCAGCAATGTACATAAGATCATATAAGGACAGATAATGTCATTTTACTGTTAAAATACTGTAAGGGAAGTACTGGTGATACAGATAAAACAATAAAACAGGTGCAAAGTAACTAGATACTTTTTCTTAAGTAATATACTTTAGTACAGAAATTGTACTTTGTCCGAGTACATTTTCTAAAACATACTTTTACTTTTGAAAATTATTAGATCTTTTAAGTGAGAGTAACCTCAGTGGAAAAGTAGAAAGTACCAGTAGTAATAGCAGCACTAGTAGCAGTGGTAGTAGCAGTAGTAGAAATAGGTTGAGGTAGTAAAGTGGGAGTAGGGGTAGTACCACTTTTGACTTAAGTAAACTTTACGCTAATTTTACTTTTACATGTGAAATAGTTGTGTTGAGTACTTTTATATAAAGGCAAGAAGGTTGATAAGCACAGGGATGTGAAGCAGTACTTACACATACACTGCTGTCTGGGGGAAATACTAATTGCAGTGTTTCTTGAATAACCTTTATGTCTGAGCCAGTTCAATAAAAGAATCTTGGGCCTATTAAATTTTGAAGACTGTTTTCTTCAAAGGACTGAGAGACGATTTACACAGCAGTAATGGTGTCCCTTTGGATAAACTGGCACCAACAGTAAAATGAGTGTTGTTCAAGTCAAAAAGATGAAAAACCTTTACTGTATAAACTATTCATTTTGAAATTTGTCCTCACCAGTTAGAAAAAGGAGTTTGTTTTTAGGAACTACTCAGTATAAAAACAAAAAAAAATATGTCCACACTAATGAGCTTTCCTTTCGGAGTGAATGAACTTCCTTCAAATATTTCCGCTCTTTTAAACCATGTGTGGAAAAAAACAATCTCCTGTGTTTGTGCATTTTGGAGTAAACAAATCTCAAATTTCCACAGATTTTCCTAATGACACACAAAAAGGAAGTCCCCTGATATTTGATATGGCATCCATGAAAACAATCAACTTTCTATTTTTACAAATGAGTTAAGCTGAAATGTGTATCTCCTTTTTTTTTTTTCAATTTGGCTGTATATACATATAAGTACTGCATAGTAATGGTTCCCAACAAAAGTGAATCATCAGATGTTTCATTTCCCCAAAAATTTGGTCGTTGATTTATTGTTAGGACAGAGTACAATAGGAGTGGAAGTAGGGAGGAACATTTGGCAAATTGTCAGAGTCCGGAGTTGAACCCACAACACCAAGGCAGGCAGCGGAACAGCCAATATTAAAAGGACTCTAAAAGACCCAAGAAGAAAAAGGCCAAAATACTCAATAGTAGTTTAAATAAAAGCTAAATATTTTAAAACACACATAAAAAAATATATCTGAAAAAAAAGACCATACAGCTTTAAATCAAACAAGGAAGTTGGGGCACTGCATGACAACATGAGGTTAAATATTATGGACTTAAACGGGTATTTAAATACAGTGGAAAACTCTGATTGTAGTAAAAGCCTTTCAGTAAATTTCCTTGAAGCCTTGAATGTAATTGAAGAACTCTGTTTCTAGTCAGGCCAAAGTACAATAGTATTTTCACCAAATTGGCTGAACATTAACATCTGAGGATCAACACTGCATATTTAACATGTCATCTGTTCCAGTTCATTCTCGCTGTGTCGCTTTGTTCGTGGCCCTTCCTCCTCTGAGTGGCTGCACTAGTGAGGGAATAATTAGCCGGAGTTATTTTCTTCCCGTTAGCCGTACAGCAGCTGACAAGGTAATTGTAGCCTTTCAGGGAGAGCTAGAGTGCACCGCTGTACTCAGAAAGCTACTGTCTGTCTGTGTTCTTTTTTTTTTTTTTTTTTTTTTGTAAGAAAAGATCTCTTCTGTTGCTTTGAGTTGGGCTTTTTGTCCCCGGATGTTGCACCAAAATAACTCCACACAGCTGCCAACATTGTCTACAATCCCTGGACACGTGCGGCTAAATAATGGTTATTTAAACTTAGATAATATAGACAGATAACATGATGTCCTCAAAAGCTCTTCATAAACTTTTGGATAGGATTACCAACTGCATAGAGTGGACATTTTTCTTTGCTCAAGGCATATTCCTATAATTAGTATCATAATAGATAAGTACTGTGTGTGTACTGTTCATTTTGTCATTGCCGGCGGCTGTAGCAAACCAAACTGCCTCAATTAGATCAGTGATAACCTGGCAAATCTCTTTATTACGGGCCAATCTTCATGTGTTCCTCACAAGAGCTATATTGTAAAAAGCATCATATGGCGCTTTCATTGATTGCAATAACTGGCATTTATTGTGACAGCAAAAATGCCATGGCTCCTTTTCCAATCACTTTAAAAAGACAGAGGGTTATTTCGGTGCCCCATTTGCTCACAGTTGTCCGTGTGAATCACAAGTATGTGGCTTGACCTTTTCTCTTGACAATGTTGATTAATTGGACGTTTGCATGAATGGGTTTGATGAGACCCCCCAAAAAAAACAAAAAAAAAAACAGACTAAATTTGGATTTAATTGACTGCTTCGATTCATGTTGACTTTTCTGATTACTTTGGTTGTAAATTTGTTTTGAGCTTTTAACCTAAATGTTGTGTAACCTGGAAAAGGCACGCATAGGTTACAGGGGCTAAGTGTGTGAAATCAAGCTTTTTTAAGGTTGTTTCCTAGTCAAAAACATACTTGGAGTTGTGTTTTGCTTCACTCATATACGTTTGAGTAATCCTCTGTTTTTACTGAGGCCTCAAAACACCCAGTTTCACAAACCTCTGCCTCTCCCACAAAGCCCCGCCCACTCCAGGAAGCACTGACCAATCAACAAGCCCTCTACATCCAGTCTGCTTTCATTCATTTATCAAAAAAAAAAAAAAAAAAACAGTGTACAGCTCTGTTTCCTCTGATTCCTCACAGCTATTTTTCATTTTGTAGTAAAATGGCATCATACAAAATGAAGTGAAATGCTCCTTTTATTTGACTGTGATCAAAAGACTCTGCACTCTGCTGCCCTCTGCTGGTCTCTTCATCCATTACTCTACAGCGCCAGTAGAGCAATAATTAAAAACGTTTTCATTTAGTCAGATAATGTTTTTAAAGGTTACAAAGTGTGCAGTGTTATTGTAGAGGTAAGCAAGATTGGTTTAAAAATATAAATAAAAGCTATATAGAGCCCTTTTCAAAGACTAAATATTATGAATTCTGAATAGAGTTTAAATGACCCTTCTCAAAACAGTAATCCACTAAATCTCAAATCAAAATACAAGAATTTGTGTTTTGCTGGATAAACAATCAGGACATAGCTGTGGAAAATTTTAGTCATTCAGGTCATAACAATAAATTTGAATTGCCAAAGTACTAAGGATGAGGGACAAAAGGTCTTCACTTCTACATCCAGATAACATTATTTAAACCTTTATTTGAATTTATCTTTAAATGTAGCCTATAATAACAGGAATTATGTGACTAGAATTAATCTTTCTTTTTCCTCAGCCATTCACAGCGCAGAGAAGCTGAAAATTATGAAAATAAACGTTGTGGAGACTGCTTTTGAATACTAAATGTTGACAGCAAGGTACTAAATTATGTAAACCTTTGCACAAATAAAAACTGCTAGTACAGTTACATGGTACTTGTATTGTGAATATTGTGAATATTTTTGTTAATAAATGGAGAGTGTTGCATCAAAAATGGCATCCAACATAAAAACCTTTCCATGATTTGCTGTTAACCTCTGAAAGAAGAGAGCAGCTGAAGGTGCTGTGGCCATTATGTCTCTGATACTATAACGACACATTTTTATTCTTACTAACTAGTCCAACTCTGAAGTTACTGTTTCACTTCAGAAAACACAGCATTGATATTTAATAATATGAGGCTGTGGCTCAGTCCATTAGTAATATTAATTCTAAATTCTGCCACAGTCTCAAAAATAATTTAGTGCATAAAAAAACTAAAGTAGTCACCAGAGCTCTGTTGGTGTCCTAGGCAAGATTTAAAATTTCAACCCCCTACCCCAAACACCATTAAAACAGAATAAAAGCTAAATTTGATAAGACTTTACTAAGCAATAACTTTGATTCCATGCCACTCCCTCAACTGTGACCCAGTTTTATGTCATTTGTAGGCTTTTATGTAGTTTTTATCAGTACAATAGAAGACACGAGGGTCTGGGGGTCCTCCCACATGAAATTTTGAACCAAAAACAGATGTAATTTCCTGTAACCTGATGCATTTTAGATGATCATATATAATTTTCAGCAGCTACTACACTGTAGTAAAAAAAGGGAGACTAATTATGATTTTACTCCCTTTCAAGTTTCAAGACAAAACATTGTTTCTAACAACTCTCACATCTTCTCTACACAGACTGGAGCATAGTGTGATTTAGCTCTAGTTTTTCATATGTTTTCCATATGCTGCTTAATACTTTTGTTGAAATCCCCACAGCTCTGCTCAGCCCCTGCAGCACAGAGTCACAGAGTCTTCAGTCTCATCACTGAGCTGTGAACAGAGGCTCCAGAGAACACTACAGGCTACAAAAGCTTTTGTCGGGGCATCTGGACTAATGTTTTATGTTGCTTTTATAATAACACAGTGAAAATATTGTGAGAAAGGCGTCGCACAACACCGTGTGCTTCAGGACGCACCTTTCATTATTGCATGTATTATTTCAGGAGCTGTTTATGATCATATCTCCATGAGTATCACGTCAATTGTATCAAACAAAAGTGACTTAAAGCTTGACAAAAGTGGAACACCTCTATGAACTCAAAGCTCTTCCTGGTGTCCATTATTTCCAGATATGTACTGTTATTGATCAGGCTCATTAGGCCCCCAGTCACTCTGTGCCTTTAGCATTTGTTACACCGCCTACGCCACGGCCCGGCTCTGGTTGTCACAGAAGAAATGTCTAAAGCCTCTGAGCTGGATGAGTCACTGATAACAGCCAAAGCCTCTCACAGAGCTCTGACCTGGGTCTAAAATATGGCCTACAACAAAGACTAAACTCACCAGTCCAGGTACCTTTTGTGAACAGAAGAAAAAATCTACCATTAAACCTTTTTTTACCCTTATATTATATTTTAATTTAAATGCAACATGTCATTATTTGCCATTGTCACATTCATTTAGGGTCAAATAGGGCCCAACATTGCTATGTAAAGAAAAGTAGAAATAATAACCCCCACAGTAAAATAAAATCAAAACTTTGGGCTGCTGCTGTATGTGGTGCCTGCTCTACCAGGTGAGACACGAGACACCCCCATGGTAAACATTTAAATTACTTTTTGGAGTCAGACCTGGGCCAAATTCTCCTGCACAGCCTTATAGAGACAGACCCTTTCATTTCTTTATATTCTTCACATTTTTTTTTCAGCTTTATAACTTGACCTGGCCTGACCCGCCGCTGTAATACACTCACACAGTAATACGGATGTACTTCAACTATAATACATTTCTATAGCCGGGACTTGCTGGACAAACATGTTGTGTCCTTGATTATTTTGAGCCTCAGACCCCGGCAGAGCGAGCCTTTCCACTCACCCGTGTCGGTGCGCTCGTGGGATAATTCTGAGGCCACACACTTCTTCACTAACATAATGAAAATCAAAAGCCAGGCTTGATTTTGAAAAACAAATAGGAAGACAAGCAGACTGTAAATTGCTGGCGGCAATTCTGAAGCACTGTAATCATGAGTTGTTTGCGTGCAATTGTTTTTCCCTGTGTCACTGCTTTGTGCTTTGCTATTTAAAATATTCAATGTCATCTTCACCTCTGGCAGAAAAGGGAAGATTTATATAGATAAAAGAATGTCCCCTTTGGGCCAATATGATAATGAAGAATTGGGAAATGAGTTTACTCTTGCACTACAAATCCTCTGAGTCTGAAGATTTTATTAAGGATGAAGCAGAACACAGTTTCTACCTTGAAAATAATCAATCACATCTCGTGCTTAACCTTAAGTGATACAAATGT
Source organism: Bostrychus sinensis (assembly GCA_020698575.1). NCBI lineage: Eukaryota > Metazoa > Chordata > Actinopteri > Gobiiformes > Eleotridae > Bostrychus > Bostrychus sinensis. Next base: position 14,414,594 of record CM036240.1, on the reverse strand, counting down.
ATACAGCACATCAGAGATTATCTGTTAATATTGTGTGCAATTACCACTGGTGCACTGTCAACTGAACTGCATTGTTTTACAGCACTGCAATACAATACAAGATAGAAAACCATAATTATTTGCTCTGAGTGTAGTCTGCATGTCCTCCCAGTGTTGCTGTGGTTCTTTTTCAGTCCAAAGACACGTGTTAGGTAAACTTATGACTCCTAGTGAAAAAATGTGAGTGTTAATGGTCAATATCTCTGTATCAGCCCTGTTTAAAGCCCATAGTTGCAAGGATAGGCTCTACTGTGGCCCATAAAGGAAAACAGTGGTAGAAAAAAGTGTGCACACAAAATGCCACAGAGATAAAGTAAACCTTTTCACTCACTTTGCAAAAATGAAAAGTAAAAGTAATTATTCTGTGCAAACTAAACAAGGACACATATAATACAGATGTTCCTTTTTCCAAATGATTTTCAGACAGTACTATACTAAACTATATCCTGAAGAAATAAACCAGAACCAGCTTTTATAATATGGGTCCTATATAAAAGAAAATCCCTACTAGACCCCTAAGACTTTTTTTTTTTTTTTTTTTGTGGATAATTTTTGCTGTGTTGATTCAGATAGCCTAGAATTTGCCTTAGGTGTGTATTTTTTGATAGATTTTCCGATTTCAGAAATTTTTCTTTTTTTTTCTTTTTTTTTTTTAAGAAAAATCCTTTTTAAGGTATCTGATAAAATAGTCATACCTTACCCCTAAGACGTTTTTGTGCCATTGACTCCCATTAAATCAACATTTTTATATTACACTGTCATTGCACTATAATTTCACATTTTTATCAAGTATTTCATGGATTCATGATAGTGATGGATTGGAATTTAAATTTTTATTGTGTTCTACTAGGTGGCGACATTTCAAATAGCACAAATGCACAAATTTTTGTGCAGTGGCAGATGAAACATTTTTAGTCACACCTTTTGTTCTAAGGTGCAAAAAAATGCACTGCCATAGAAAAAATATCTAATAATAGACAATAATTATTCTTATTTATTTAATTTATTTTATTTTTTATTGAAAATTGACTATTAGATAACTTTTCTATGGCAGTCTTTGTTGGTGCATATTTTTGTGCCTTAAGGCAAAAGGTGTGACTAAAACATTAGGTGTGCAGGAGGGATATAGTTACGCTGAAGAAAAATATTCTACATAATCATGCAGTATACAGTATAATACAATAGGTTAATGAGTTTAAAACAAAAATGTTATGTTAAGAGACTATATGATGAGGTCAGAATCTCTATCACAACAATGAAAGACCAGTTAAAAACATGAGAGTGAACAGTGAGAGGGGTGAAAGGATCAGAAGTGAAGGTCAAACTGGAGGAGGGGGTTTGGTAATCAGGCCGTCAGCTCAGAGAAGCAATTGGAGCAGGCAGGCACAGACAGGAGAACAGGAGAGAGGTCAGGATCCATGAGGAGGCCGTGAATGGGCAGACAGGCCTGAGCACAAGCAGACGCAACGGGACAGAACCAAGGAGGTCCCCTCATGTGTGAGAGAGGTGTGTGTCTGGACAGCAGTAGTACCTTATAGATCACTTTGTAGGGTGCATTCACATTTCTAATCTTCATCTAGTTAGGCTTGACAATGCACTTTACAGATATATTTCTTTTTCATTTCATTGTTTATTTCATTCATTAAAAATCAATTATAACAATCAAACATTCAATTTAAATATCATGAATGAAAAGAAGCAGAAAGAAGTATAAACTTACAGTATCTGCCTCAGACTTTTCTATTTCATGCAGTCTCAAACAGTTTCTCCATACAAAATGACACTTTTTAAAAATGCATTCATAGATTTAGATTTCTTGATTTCTATGTCAAGACTGTTCCATAAACTGATACCTTTGATTGAAATACACCTTTCCTTTGTCACTGTTCTGAATATGTTTTTGTTTGTTTTAGTAATTTCAGTTCATTTTAAATTATTAATTCTTTCCCTTTTTATAAATCTGTTTTTAAGGTTGGTTGGTAAGGCTTTCTGGTGTGCTTTATACATAGTTTTCAAAATATTAAATTCTACTAAATCATTAAATTTCAGTAAGTTTAACTGGATAAATATAGGGTTTGTATGATCCTTGTATCCACTCTCATTTTGTAATCCCTACCGCTTTCTTCAGCAAGAGAAAAACTGGATTGATAAAGGTTTAACAAGCACTTCCCCATATTTTAATATAGATATGAAACAATCTGGGAATTATACAAAATATACAATGCATTTTGATTTAATGATTCTTTTCTAATGTTCTAATGTTATAACCAGGTACAAGATAGAGAATCACATGATTTGCTGTGGCGATGACCAATAGTATAATATTTTAAAATGTCTTTCTCTGGTCCCTTTGAAGGTTTTTTGACCATCTTCCTCACACATTTTGGTCCATTTGAACCAGACTTCAGGCAGAAACAGATGTAATATTTCTGAGGGTTTTTGGCGCATGTTTAGTGGTCATGGGTGCTCGTCTGGCAGCCTTCACACTTGACCGGCAAAAAGGCAATTGCACCATATTTCTTACAACCACAATTTCTTAAATATGGAAATGAAAATACATCATTAAAAAACTCCTCTGTTGTCTTTTATTGTTTTGTTTTTATTTATTTGATTGCTTTTACCCATTTATTGTTATTTCAGTTTATTGCTCGTATTTGTTTTTTTCTGATTCTTGTTATTTTAATGGGGACTTGTTTAGCTAAATAGAGTAATATTATTTGTTTGTTGTTGTTTTTTATTACGTGCAGCACTTCTGAAATGGTCTTTGTGTAGAAAATGTAAATAAAGTAGATTGGATTGGAAACTTTGTATGAGTTTGGTGTTGGTAGTAAAATTAAATTGTATACTACTGTGAATGTGGCCCTCAAATATTTATCTAGTGGTGTCAGTAAATGGATGTATCATTTCAGTGATATTGTCTACACTAGTAAATAAACATTTTGGCAAAGGGACAAAGCAAAATGGCCGACTTTTGGAGCAGGTGTGCATGGCAGGTGACAGTTATTACTGACAGAGCGCCTGCAGGACGACGGGATGAGCTCCGGCCGCTGAAATAATTGTGGTGGAGAGTGTGTGGACACTTGGGACCAGCGAGTGAGAGACAGAAGCTGGAGAGGAACCGCCACACACAGATGTGTTGACAGATGTGTTGTCCGATGCCCAACGTTTCCATTTGCCCACTTATAGAGGCATAAAATTACACCCAGACAGTATCAGATGCAGAAAAACAAATGGAGATTTAGGGCAGAGTTTCCTAAAGATGTGCGATGTAACTTTTGCTCTCTCAGGCTTCAGCTCGGTTAGTTTATACAAGTTTCTGAAATGAACTACAGTAATGACAGAAAGGATGTTACTGTTTTAGGTAATGTCAGCATTTTTAGTTTTTTTTTTTTTTTTTGGTTTTTACTATTACTCAGTACAGACATGAGACACAGGAACAAGACATCATAAGGACAGAAATATCATAGCATGAAAAAAAAGGACAAATAAATAATCAGCCGTGATAACCACAGTTTATGCTGCATTCATGTCATCCTTCGATGCTCGTCATTCTGAGATGACAAGCCACTTTCCAGACTTGTCCATGTTCATGCGTGTCTATCTAAGGTTGCAAAGGAGCGGAAAATTTCCAGTAAATTTTCAGAAATTTTCTGGAAACTTTCCATGGGAAGTTAAGCTTAGAAATTTGGGGAATTTTCAAACGTGGAAACCATATAGGAATAATAAAATAAATAAATAAATTATAATAATAATAATCCAACAGATTTAAACAACTTTATTTAAAATTTAAAAAGCAAATCTAAATTATACTATACAACTGAAAAGGTCTTCAAAATGTATAGTTACAGAAAGATATCGTACAGGACTGATGAAGCATAAGAAACAGTACTTTTTTTAAGTATTGACTTTTGCAATATTTTCTGCTATTTAATTTTAAAGTAAGGTTGATTTACGCACCAAGGTCTAAGCTTGGCTTTTAGGTATTGGCATTTAGCATATCATAGCAACTATATTGCTAATAAGCAAATTAAACTTTTGGTACAAAGGTCAATACAATTCTGCAATTATATTTCAGTTCAAACTACAACAGAGTTGTCCTCAGTACACAGCAAACACCACCTGTTTTATGGAGGCACAGTCACACAGAATGTAAATTGTTCAAAAGAGAGAACATGTGCTGAGCTGACACAGTTTAATCTGTGGGAAAACACCACATTACATTCATCTGCTCAAAAACCACCCCCAGTGGCCAACCTGGGAACTGCAGCCACACTCGTGTTGATAGGCCTGCCACCAGAACAGATGTAGCTCATTAATTATGCATGATGTTGTCACAAATGTATTGATACCTATAAAGAATTTTGATGCTTAATATTGTGCCCCCAAAATATCACAATATACCACAAAACACATTTTTACAACCCTAATAGTTGAACTAACCAGAAATATGGAGTCTGCAGTCTTGAGTTTGGTAGTGTTGTGGAGATCAGCTGTGCATGTGATAGGAGATGCAGAGTGCATAGAAGTGTATGCAAAGCAGGTTACTACATGTACCACAGGTTACTACATGTACCACAGGTTACTACATATACCATAGGTTACTACATGTACCACAGGTTACTACATGTACCATAGGTTACTACATGTACCACAGGTTACTACATGTACCATAGGTTACTACATGTACCACAGGTTACTACATGTACCACATGTACATGTGACTGAGGAATAACACAGATATTGAAGTGCGTTTGTGTTTTTTATGCTATAGTATATTGCCCTGTCATGGGACAGCTTTGACTTGTGTAAGTTCCCAATAAATTCACATAAATTCCTGTTTATTCCCATGGGAAATTTCCAACTTTGAAAATTCCCGGAATTTTGCATCCCTACTTCTGTCTTGGAAAGCCGGGATATTGTTGTCACTACATGCAGACCAATGACAACATTGGTCAGCAATGCCATACACAGGCATCTAACGCAGCTAACTATACAAATACATCGCTTCCCCACTCGCCACCACAAAGTTAAGCATCAATACATTCTGCAAATAGCCAGGGAGCTAGGAATTTGGGGCAGAATCATATTACGACAGTAATAAGCATTTCTAATGCTATTCTGCTCCTTCTGGGTGAGCGGCTGGTTATAACCCACACTATTTGCAATGTTCAGGCAAAAGGCTCATATGCAAAAACATAAATCCATAGATCAGCCCCCTTGTTTTACAATGCCCATGAAGCAGACGATGTTCAGAGGGGGCAGCAGAGGCAGCAGACCCAAGCTCCCGAACTTCTCCTCCAACCCGTGCAGATGTTTATGTGCATCAGTATCATTGACAATATCAAGAACATTAGCTGCATTGGTGTTGAATATTCTTGAAGTCTTCATTATATACCTTCATATAATGTCCTGTATTATCTAAAGAAAGTTATATTCTGTTTTAACCCATGCCCTCCTCCACCCCACCCACCCGCCAGTCATTACATTCTTCATGTTATTTAGTTTCAATGGTACAAGTTATTCATTTTGTTTGAGGAAGGAACATTTTTAGTTTGCTTATGCTAAGGAACATTGTTTGAAAATGGTGAAATCTGTATAATGGAAGATGTAGGTATGTTGTTTATAATATACATCAGGCAGAGTACGTACTAACTGCACAAGGCTGGACATTTCCATAGCTGTTTTGTTTGCTACTTTCCAGTCAGTCCCTATATTCCCTTACTACTAGCATCTTGTAAAGTAACCTACCCACTCCCTTGAGGTCCAAATATGTACTACACAGTGTTGCTTTAAGGTCTAAGTCTTGGATTGACTTCCTGTGTGAGGCCATTCAGTATTGTCTGGCAGTTCATTGTGAGCGAACATTAGCAAAGCCATTAGAGATATAAAGTCTCATAGTTGGTGTCAGATGTGCTGATGCTCTTGTTCCAGCGCTGTGACTGTGATGAGTACAGATGGACAGAGCGTGTTCTCGGTGGACAGGGGATGCCATAGCTCACAGTTAGGATGCCTATACGCTGCAGTCACGTCCCATTGACCACCATTACGCCAAAGCAAATCATTGGATGGGGGTGACGAGCCTAAGACCTTTTCCAACAGTGAATCCTCGCCAGACATTATTGTATTTCGCTACATTTAACTTTTCAGAAAACACTGGCAGAATGGGCAATTTTACATAAGTGATACTGAAATGGGAGTACTAAATATGAGCATTAAGGAGGAGATGAAGTGGAAAATTCATCAATATACTGTGGTTTAACGCAACCCAGTCTCTAGAAATTAAATGAATATTAACATTTCAGCAGCTGTAATTAGCTTCATTTCCAGTGATGGACAAAGTACTCAAAAGCTGTACTCAAATAAAAGTACTGTTCTTCAAAATAATATTACTCAAGTAGAACTAAAAGTACCCAGCAATAAGTTTACTTCAGTAAAAGAGATTTGAGTATTAAATTAACTTGAAACTAACTAGAAAGTACATTTGAATGTTTTTGCAATTACATCTTTGTCTTCTTTGAGTTTCAAACCCAGAACCAACAATTATAAAAATTGTAAGTCAGATGTTCAACCCACTAAACCATAGAGAACAAAACCTACTCTTATTTCCTCAGACAATATAAAGTTTTACTCAAGTAAAAGTAAAAACAAAATCATCCAAAATTTACTCAAGTAAAAGTAAAAGAATGTTCTACAGCATGTACTCAGAAAGTACTTTTTCTTAAAAAGAAATTACTGAAGTAAATTACTTGAATAAAATGTTTATCTCTACACAACACATAACGCATATTCACTAGTTTGATATTTTTGTGTTTTGCAGCTTGTGTTTGTCAGGGGTGAAAGTAGTTCTCAAAAGTATTGTAATGGCAAAATAATAATTATTACTTATATTACTGAAAAGCCATCCATCCGGATGGATGGATGAATGGATGGATGGATTACTTAAAAGCTATAGTAGGCAATTTTTTTTACCATATTATATTGTTGTTCCCTCTCCAAAAACATACCTGGAGCTGTGTTTTCCATCATTCCCGCCTGTTTGAGTAAAACTTTATTGTCTGGCAGAGCTGCTCTGAGCCTTCAAAACGCTAGGTTGCATAAACCTCCGCCTCTCCCACAAACCCCCACCCACTCCAGAAAGAGCTGACCAATCAACAAGTCCTCTACATCCAGTCTCCAAAAAAGTGTACAGCTCTGTTTCCACTGATTCCTCACAGCTATTTTTCATTTTATAGCAAAATTGCAATCATACAATAAGTTTAAGGAAATTAACTGGTTTTTTTCCTTTAAATTATCTTCAAAAGATGGCAACAGTCTGCACTCTCCTGCATGTTGATAATATTTTTAAAGGTTCCAAAACATGCCATGCTGTTCTGGAGGCAATCAAGATTGATTTAAAAATATAAATAAAAGCATAATATATGGCAATAGTTTCTGCATGAAAAAATTCCTTAATTCAGTTACTTGAGTGTGCATGAATCGCATATTTATTTAGCAAGGTTTTATGTCGGATGCCCTTCCTGATGCAACCCTCTCCATTTATCCAGGCTTGGCACTGGCAGAAAAAGTACACTGACTTGTGCCCTTTTGTATGAATAAAATGATGTTGGTTTATGCTACTCTATGTTATACTTATCCAATATTACCATAAAGTAATAAATAAAAAGTCACTATCATATAGACGGCTAAATTAGGCTGCTGTGGTCTATTTTCTTTTCTTTCTTTGTCTTTTTCTCAGTGTCACCAAAACATGTATCCATCTTTTTACAGCTGCCCATACATCTGCACTGTGGCATTAATAGCTTGATCCATTTCTGTAGAGCATGGAGTCCCCCTCCGGCTACAACAGACACAAACGGGCACGCACTGTGGTCAATATATTCCACTCTACAGGCCGTCTTCCTCCCAGGTCTGTGTGCAGAGTACCACACACAGGCTCCGAACCACTGGCATCTTCCGTGCATTGTTTGGTGATTGGCTGGCAGCAAAGTGGTGGTGACGGCCTGTGATGTTGATGTATTTACATTGTGCAAGCTGACGGGAGGCTCGTCCCATGTCCTGACTGGATGCCGTTGCAGCAGGCAGTTTTTGCTTTGTTTAACCCGGGCGGTGCAGGGAGGGTTTGCTTGCTCGCTCAATGGGACGTCCATGAAGATGAGACGAAGACCTTCCCTAATCTTGGCTGACATTGACGGCTTGGCAAGCACTGGGGTTAGCATTGGGGCAAGCATTTTTTGCATTGAATGTAGCGATCATATTTTACTCTACAAACCCAATTATTAACAAGTTGGGGCAGTCTGTAAAAGGAACATAAAACAGAAGCCAATAATTGTTTGGATTTGTGACAGTGAGCTATGGAAGTGTTCCTGAGCCAGTGCAATCTCACCTGTTTTTAATGCTGTGCTGCTTGACGGCCTAAAGATTAGGAATTCAAATCAATTCAGTTCAGTTTTATTTACATCTGTAGCCCAGTATCACAACAACAGTCACCTCAAAGGGCTTCACAAACAGTTAATCAAACATAAACACACAATCAGACATAACACACAATCAACACAAACAATAGCACTAAACTTAACAGACCCAGTACATCCCTGTCCTTAGACCCTTCTCAATAAGGAAAAACTCTTAAAAAAATCATCCGTGGGGCAAAATGATTGAATGTTTCTGATCTATTGGGAATAAATAGTTTTATGCTAACAATTTATTTACATTTTACATATTGTCCCAACTTTTTAGCCATTGTGTTGATACATTGATACTGATCATGAACTTGAACTATGTTATGCTTTTTCAGGCTTTTTGAATTTATGGACACCTTTGCATTTGTATTTCACATTTTATCACTTAAAATAATGTATATGTATAGAAAACATCTTCTTTTGGGAGCTGTTTGCAGAATACACTTGGATTAGGTGTATTTCGCCCCCTGCTGGAAACAGTGGGGACTGGCCATGGCTATTAGCAACATGACGCTAACATAAATGAGCTTGTTAATGACTGCTGAGTAGTGACGGCAATTGTGCTGAAAAAGTGCTGAAATTATCAAAATTAGTCCAGGGACAGTGTATGAGCTTTAGAAATGCACAGGAGCACTTCTTGGTTTCACGTGTCTACAAAGAGCTGTGAGACTGTGAGAGTGTTTTCAGCTCCTGAGAAGGGCACAGCCTCAGCATACAGGGTTTCTCAAAGAAGCGTGAAAGAAACAAAACACAACTCCAGGTATGCTTTTGAGATGGAAACAACATTACGACATTGTTAAAAGCTCAAAAGATCAATTTAGCAGAATAGGGGACCTTTAAACTTTTATTTAGGTTTATGTGAGTAAACTTTTCTTAGGTTTGGAGCACTTGCAGCTGCAAAAAAAACAAAAAACAAATGTCCCCCACATCGCAGTAACTCAGCGGGCCGACATATTGTCCTTCCACTCGTTCCTTATTCACTCTCCGGGGAGCAGCTGTAGAAGTCTGAGAGCACCCTCCTTATTAATGACACAGATGTCTCTAAAGTGAACTGCAGCTGGTGGGGCTTGCACTTGTGTTTTCCATGAAGAAGTCTTGTGTTATTTTTGTATATGTTTGTCAGTCTAACATTGTGTGCTTGCGATTGTGATGGAGCACTGATGAGCTATTGATGACCCTTTCCCTCTAAACACTGCAATTATGTTTCTAAAGGTTCATATTGATTACGTGCTCAAACATTATTACACCCGGATTATAGGTCCAGGATGGAATTAAACTAATTTAGACAGAGTTTTAAGTGAACCTTTTTTACTTGTTTACTTCTAATTTTGCACAATAAAAACGCAAAAATAAGTGGTAAGTACTGTGAGAATTGCACATACAAGCAATGACAGGCCTGTGCAATAGTCTACACATTTTTAATATAATCACCCCCTAATTTTTATGTACATTGTATTGTAAACTTAACATCTTTATCTATTTTTGCTTTTGTTATTTGTATTTGAAAATACTTTAAGCTGCTTACTTTGTTTGCACACTTTTTCCTTTTTTGTGAGTTGCCTTAAAGTGAAAAGTTACTTAAGTACCGCTTCTAAGGACTGCTCAGGAGGACTCTAAATCAGATTCATGACATGTTCTCAAGCAGCCAGATTCTTCTCACCATGAGCATGAGCATAATATTATAAAACTGCTGAATTTCAGTGCAAGTCCTTATTCCTGTTCTTGGGATTTGTTCTTCCAGGAGAACATTTTTCACTTAAGGGGAAAAAAAATAGATGAATGCCAAAAAAAAAAAAAAAAAAAAAAAAAAAAAAAAGTAGAGCTTATGTACAAATCTACACATAAGAATGGTTCACTAGGCCCAATACAATGTTTATCTAATCATGCACCGAAAACACGAACTTTTGCCTTCGTTTTCCTATTTCTTCTAAACATTGCATTATCTATTATTTCATATAGTCTACATAAGCCTATTTTTTTTTTATTATTTCCATACATACTACCTCCACATGGGCACGACACACAGCGCAGTCTATAGCCACCACTGATGAGCCTTATCAGGTCAGAATCATACTGCGCCGTATCGTGTCAAACGCGTCTATAATTCCCCATCCTTGAGCGAGCCCTGCACTTGAACCAATAGATAAGGCAGCCAGGCTCCTCTCTCTCACGCTCACGCACGCACCCACAGCGCGCGCACACACGTGAACACGCCGTTGCCTTGTGAGCTAACCCCCTCTAGTGCCGAGCGCGTCCCTCTCCTCGCAGAGACCAGACGCGCTCAGTTTCCCGCCGTAGCAGCAGCTGTGGGCGCAGGGGCTGCTCCTCTGCCTCTCTTATTCTTCTTCTTCTCCTCCTCCTCCTCCTCCTGCATCACTCTCCTCCGCGCAGTCACCCGTCCATCCGCCGCGGCCACTTCACCGAGCCGGACGCACGGACAAGTGGACAAGTCCTGACACCACTTTACGGAGACACATTAATTCACACTGCGCTGTGTCTACGGCAGTCACAGAAGTGCGTGCGAAGACGTCAAAGTTGTTATGAGATACTAAGTGTTACTGACATTTGTGATTTCGCTCCAGGTAAAAAAAAGGATGGACCAGCTTTTGTTCCGCTTCCCGGCACTACTTCTCTCCAACGGGGACCAAATGTAACGCACACAGGACGCTTGCTTGTGGAGGAATTCGTCCGCTTCCCCCCCTCTCCCTACTTCCGCACTGGAATAACGCACTTCAAATCGTCCCTAAATGCAGCAGACATGAGTTTTGACAACAGATATTCCTTCTTTTTACTTTTTCTGGGGATTGTCGTCACGAGACTCGGGAACTGCAATCAAGGTAAGACGGAGAGCCGCATTGTGTCAGGGTCCATTTGTCCTCCGTGAATGTTTTACGCGATTAACTATTAGTGCTATACCGTACCGTGGTGTTAACAGTCAATAAAGTATCACGACCTCATTAAAAGTCGTTAAGCACATTGTGGCGGAGAGAAGCGCTGAAGCAAACACGCTATTGCAGCAAGTTTCAGGTTAGCCCCTTGCACTTAGTCTGGTGCAAAGAGACAGAATATTAGGACAAGTTAGAGCTGACATGACTGCCTCTATAGATATAAATACAGGCTTAATGAACAGCAGCACCTTTAAACTGCAAGGTAATTATAAGATTAAAGTTTGGAAAGCGTTGTAACTTAAGACTAAATTCACAGGCATTATTTTAGTATTGACTCCATTCAGCTAATAGGGTTTTCAAACACTTCTATGCAAACGAGCTATCTAAGTGACAACCCTAAGGCTGACATTGTACACAAGAGATTGAATCATTAAGTAGGAGGATATCTGGCTTTTAGGAGAGTTTATTCAAAACAACAGTTCATTTTGTGAGTGATACTAAATATTAATAGACACTGACATGAATATAAGAATACTTTGCCACTTATATTTTTGGACGTACTTCTTCATGTTGGATCGGAGGAGGATGTTTGTATCTATTGGAAAGTTTGTTGAAAGATAGCGCGCAAACGACAGTATATTTGAGTGACACAAAATATTCTTTAGCATTAAAATGAATGTACAAAAAGTACATTTCGCCGCATGTTTTTCTGGCATGTTTGATCATTTAGGATGGTTGTATGGTTGGCATCTGTTAATGAGTGTACTCAGATGTTGTGAGCAAGCAACGGACAATTTTTGAGTGGTACTAAATATTAATAGGCTTTATAATAATATGTTATAATAATAATTTTAGTTTTGGACTTGATCTGTTTGATGACTTAGGATGCCTGTATTATTGGCATCTTCTGGAGAGTTAATTGAAAGCTTGTATGCAAGAAATTGTGAATTTATTGAGTGGCACTAAATATTCATAGGCACTGAAAGTAATACAGTAAAGCTTATAGTTTGCCACTTATGTTTTCGCCCCTACTCCAATGGGATAGCTGTATTGTTGGCATCTGCTGGGAAGTTTAGGTTGGGAATAAGCAATACAAAATATTGGCAATGAATTGACGACATGTATCTTCTCAATTGTAAAGTTTTCCCACTTATGTTATGGACCTAACTTTAAATATTTAGCAAAAATGAATATGAGTTTATGTGCATTGAATTTTGCAATGTAAAGAATTCTGTTTGCAGGTAAGTTTTTGAATGTTTGATCTCTGTGGGATGACTGTATTGTTTGCATCTGTTTGGCTCTTTATTCAAAAGTTGCAAGCACTAAATATCCATAGGTATTGAAATGAATACAATACACCCAGTACATTGTCATGTATGTTTTTGCATTTAACGTTCCATGTATGATCACTTTGGGATGGCTGTATTGTTGGTAAATGCGTAACATTTAATAATCATAGGTATTGATAGGAATACGATACACTCAATAGAGTTTATCATTCATGTTTTTGGATCTTTCTTTTCACATCGGGTCACTTAGGATGTCCATATTATCTCCATCTATTGGGGTTTGTACCTTCCCACTAGATCACACACACTCAGGTGCATCATGGGTGAGGTTTAAAATAGTCTTATCGATTGTAGCGGGACACGGCGGGATCTGCCCCCCCCCCCCCCCCCCCCCCCACCCCCAGGTTATGTTTTATTGTTCTGTTGGAGTTCAATAAGAGCGATGCACCTCCCCGTCCACTCAGACAGCTGCTACATAACATTCTCACTCAGGGTTTTTCTCCGGCCACAGATTGAATGATTGAACTGATGTCTGCTTTCTATTGTGCCAAAGTCGCTCATATCGACTGGTCTGGGACGGTGGCGGTACAACTGCGGGGCAGCTTAGTGTAGATAGGGCAGATAATAACTCAGGTGACAAAGAAAAGCGGTTTGTTTTACAGTGCAGCGTCTCACCTTGTTACATTATTGTAGATAAATGAAACCAGTGTGTTTTGTTTATGTCAATTTCTTTCTCAATGACAAAGTATCCCTCAATCCCTGACTGTAGCAGAATGTGTTATTTTCTATTTTTGCAAAGGCGAGACAGGAGACTCAATCTGATATGCTTTTGATGCTTCTAAACACAGATAAGCCACACTTTAGAGATAAGGGATTCAACAGAAAGAAATGCAACTATAAAAAAGCAAGTTTTTCTCTTTGGCTTCCTATTTTTGTTTGGTCTAGTGATTTTTCGACAGCTTGTCACTTCAACTCATGGGACTGGCGGCTGTTAACAAACTCATTCTGATTCTTTGGCAAGTTTTACCCAACATTAGATGAGTTTTCTTCTGGAATAGAATGCAATGTTTGATGCTCAAAAAAACTCACAAAACTTGTTTACTCTCCCTATTTCCTGAGCCCTTGTAGAAATTTTCCAAGCAGAAGATTGCTCTGTAATTCAAAAGATGGTGTCTTTGTTCCCCACTTCAGAAACAGTAGAGATTGATTTTTTTTTTTTTTTTTTTTTTGCCCTGACAGAGAAACTCAGGCATTAGAAGTCAGAGAAGCGAGCCGTTCTTGGAAAAATAAATGAATCAGACGAATATCCAATCAGATCAGTTATACGACGGGGCCAACATCTCACTCAGAGAAAGTCTGAAGCTAGTTAGCACCACATGAAAGAACATTGTTACTTGCAGTTGGGGATATTTGAGATTCTAAAGGACTTAGTCATGGCTCTCTATCATAGCGCTCTGCCTTCACTGATTCCCCACACAAAAGCATTGAGATCTCCATCAGCGCTGTCTGAAGTAGATATTCACCAGCCGTGTGCTGTCAGGAAAAATCAATCAGCCCGGTCCGAGCAGCCGCTGAAATGTCAGAGCTGCACCTCTGACTCACGAGCCACGACATGTCTCTCAAGAGTGTTTTTATGCCTCACCAAAAGTCCACTCCAGACATATTTTCCTCAGTGTACCTGGTAGAGGGCGAAAGTACTAACTAGATCTTTTTACTGGTAACTAAGCACATTTTTTAAGTGTATTTTCTCAGTTAAATCCAGTCATAGGAGGGCACAAGCCAGTGTACTTCTTCTGTTGGTCCCAAGCCTGGATAAACGGGGCGATGGTGGCGCAGTGGGTTAAGCATTCGCCCAGCAATCGGAGGGTAGCCGGTTCGAATCCCATCTGAAGCGCATACTGTCGTTGGGTCCCTGGGCAAGACACTTCACCCACCTTGCCTGTGTGCATGTGTTAGTGTGGCTGTGTTTGGTGGTGGTCGGAGGGGCCGTTGGCGCAGATTGGCAGCCACGCTTCCGTCAGTCTGCCCCAGGGCAGCTGTGGCTACAGAAGTAGCTCACCACCACCAAGTGTGACTGAGGAGTGAATGAATAATTGATCAATTGTAAAGCGTCTTTGAGTGTCCAAAAAAGCGCTATATAAATTCGATGAATTATTATTATTATAAATGAGACATTTGCATATGATGTTAGACAAGTGCTAAATCAAACTCAAAATATGCAAATCACTGCAGGAGGTTAGGAATCAGATGATTTGCTGTGGTGACCCTAGAAGGAAAAAATAAAAGTAGTAGAAGTAGCAGTTTTTTAACCCTTCAAAAGTAATGTTGTACTTGAGAGAAGTTTACTTTCAATACTTTTTTTTACTTTTACTTCACCTAATAATTTTGTTGAATACTGTTATTTGTACTTGAGTAATAATATTTAATATAAGTACTAAAAGTAGAAAGAGTAATTTTACGCGAGTATTTCTTACCTGGCCTTTGCCGTTACAAGTCAAAGATATGTCATTGCTCAGCCTGCTGAAAGACGTCCTATGATGATGGTAATGACTGTTCAGTTAGAAGAATGACAGCCATGCGGTGAACTGGATCTGCTCTCAAATCTCATCAGAAAGTAATTACAGAGGGAGAATAAGGTGGCCAATATGACTGATATTTAATTTAATCCTATGATGTGTTTAAATTAGCTGTAGAATTAAAATCAAAGGATCTGGTTGGCAGGTTGAGACATATAGAGACGTACAGTACAGCATACCCAGAACACATCATATTAGAGTAGAGTGTAGGGTAAAAATACAGTACTCCACTAAGATAGATTTTATTTTGTAGTGGTCCTACTTTAGTATATTCTAATACTAGACAAAGGGCTAATCGTACTTTCTATCATGTTATAATGCTGTTCCCTTATCAAAAACATACCTGGAGCCATGTTTTTCTTCACTCATGCCTGTTTCAGTAATCCTGTAGTCTCTGGCGCTGAATTTATGAGGCCTCCAAACGCTCATTTTCACAAACCTCCGCCTCACCCATGCACTGCCCAATCAACAAGCCCTCTATATCCAGTCTGCTCTCATTCATGTATCTAAAAAACCTTTAACCTTTAACTTTTGTTTCCACTGATTATTCAGCTCTTTTTCATTTTGTAATAAAATGGCATCATACAACCTTTAAGGAAGTGAAAAGATGTTTTTTCTTCAATTCTGTTCGAAAGAGCGTAACAGCTCTGCCCTCTGCTGCTTTTTTCACCAGTTTTTTAAGGCAGTACTAAAGTAAATATTAGAAATGTTTTCTTTTAGTCACATGATGTTTTTAAAGGTTGTAAAATGTGCAATGCTGTTCTAGAGGTGACCAAAATATAAATAAAAGCATAATATAGCACATTTAACTAAGCAAGAATAATGCTGTCATACAGTATGTAATTTTACTTTACAGCATAAAGAATAAGAAAAAAACTTGAATAAACAATACAAACTTATTCCTTAAAGATAAATCTGTCTTGGACATTCCAGGGGCAGGTGACCAAAAATAAAACAAAAATTTACATAATATAAATGCACAGTAGATCCATACATTCAGCAGCTAAACCCTTCAGTATTCATGATGAGCTCAGAGAAATACACATCCCATACACAGTTCAAAGATGCACAAAATACACAATATAATGCACAGTAGTTATAAAAATGCAGCCAAATTTTAAATAGATATTTACATTTTAAATAGGGAGTTAAATAAATCAAGTCAAAGCAGTTTCTGAAGATTAAAAAAAGTCATAGTTAGCTTGGTAGCTTATGCTAACGCCCATAAATACAAAAACAGTTGCACAATGGGAATAGATGGGAAGAAAAGTTGTCCTCCATTTTAACTTGCATCTTTGAAAAGCACTAATTTGAAGGCATTGTCCCTGTCTCACAATGGTAAATGTATAGTGGCCAGACAAACATGGTGAATGCTGAAATTTCACATAATTTAGCATTCAAAAAATCTAAAATTGCTGCAGTAAATGAAGTAAAGAGAAGCTGAGTTGAGCATTGGAGACAGTGTTAATTGTACAGTGTGTGTCGTCCAATCAGGTGTCACGACAGGTGCGCTGCAGGTGGTCATTACACACACCTGATGTTGATGAAGTGCTAATCACACAAAGCTAAACACTGTAAAACACAACAGCCCACAGTCATCAGAGAAGTACAGCACTTGACCCACAGACATTCAGCGTTAAACCACTTCTTATCAACATCAACTCCCCAAACTCTCATTCAGAGACACTTACAGCCCATAGAGGATCTAATCAAGCTCAGTGTTCACCGCCGTTTATTTTCCTAAATGTTTAATCCTGTGGGGATGTGTTAAAGATTGTGTCACGGTTGTCAGGTTGTCTCTGATACGGATAGCTTTCAATTTCACAGCATATCCTCACCTCATCTGTTTAGGCCCAGTACTTTGTTTACACCACTGAAAAACTGTATTCACTCAAAGAGAAGCTCAAATCAATTTTCACAAGTCCTTACTTCTTGGATAAACTCAACCATTGTCCTGTAAATAAAATATTGCACAGTTTGAAGTTTGCACTGATGGAACTATGGGTTAAAAAAAAACAACTATAGGTCTGAGCTGAGGTACCTCCTGAACATTCGCCCGCTAGTTGCAGGACTCACATATTTCACAGAAAAAACACATTACAGGGTTCATACACTTTTTTTTACCAAGAATTTTCCATGACTTTTCCAAAACTTTTGATAAAATTTCCAAGACCTGAAAAATAACTTAGCTACATGTGTTTAAATAGTATTCAAAATATCCAATGCGGTACATTAGAAACATACCTTTGCTGCAGTTTCATTTGTTAAATTTGGAAATTAGTTGTTTGAAGAAAAGAAAAACAGTTGGAGCTTCTTCCCCCAGAAATATATTATTATAATAATTATACTAAACACCGGTGATTAAAAGATTATTATTCTACATTAGTTAAAAATTAATTATCTATGTTGTAATTAATTTTACCAAAACCAAACAGCCAAAGACCAGCAATTTTTTTTTCAAATATATATATATATATATAAAAAAAAAAGATATTAGTCTCTTTTTCCTGCAGTGAGAACAAGAAGAGGCCAAGATGACAGCTTTTCTACTGAACACTTGTATTTACTGTATTCTAGCTGGTGCAGGGTTAACTAGGAGTGGCCAAATGTTACTCAGACTGTTTACTTTTCCAAAACTTTACACCAAAATATAAAATTCCAAAACTTTTCCAGGGCCTGGAAATTGCATTTGAAAATGCCATGACTTTTCCAGGTTTTCCATGACTGTACAAAACCTGACCTTAACAAAGGGCAATTTAGATTATGAATTTGTATTTGTAATTCAATTTGTATTTGTAAATTTGTAGGCTACTAACTTTCTTATCATTGTGGATTTTTTTTCCTTTTGACTTTTCCCTTCTGGAGTCACCACAGCAAATCGTCTTAAACCTAACACGAACTGATTTGCATATTTTATTTTGGCACAGGTTTAACACCTGATGCCCGTCCTGATGGAAGCCTCTCTTTTTATCCAGGTTAGGGTTCTGCACAAATACACTAGCTTTTCAACATTGTGGAGGGGCAGAATGTTTAGTGTTCTCGCCTCCTAGCAAGGAGGTCATGGGTTCGATCCTCGGGCCAGCAACACACAAACTCTCTGGGTGGAGTCAGCATGTCCTCCCTGTGTTACTGTGGGTTCTCTGGCTTCCTCCCACCGTCCAAAGACATGTTAGATGAAATGGTGACTCTAAATCACTCCTAGTGGATGAATTTGAGAGTGAATGGTTGTCTGTCTGCGTTTATCTCTGTGTCAGCCCTGTGACTAGCTGGCCCCTGTCCAATGTGTACCCCACCTAAGACCCAAAGCTACCCATGACCTCTAACAGGAATAATAACAGAAATGAATGAACATTGTGGATAAGTTGGTGGCTTTTGAGCAAATCACAACTGACAAACTTATAAGGAGGCAGCCATATTTATGTAAAAAGACAGTTGGGCACACACCTGTAGACAACACTGCTTCACATGAAGTAAGAGTGGTGCGAGCGCCCCTAGGTCTGTGGTTAGGGTGCAGTTATTTTAAGGTGTTTGTTTGCAAGGAGCGAAGCCTGTAGGCCAGACAGGAGATGTCATCATTCTACTTGAGCTCCATATATTTATGAGTTGGCCAGCTCATGTTCTATTTATATCCCACAGAGGAAGTCCCAGAGGACCGTAGCTCCAGGCAGGGTCTGTGGGTGCTGAGCTGAAAGAGAACTCTGTGGAGGAAAGAGGAGGAGAGAACAGCGAGGATGGATAGAGATGTACACCTAGGCACTTTCAGGCTGCACTGACAATTATCCAGAGTTCACGTTGGCATACATATAATCCAGCCACAGGAGGTCACAAACCAGTGTACTCTTTGTGCCGTTCGCAAGCCCGAATAAACTGAGAGGGTTATTTTATGGTAATGCAACATATTGCAGATTGATAGAGCTGAAGATGATGAACTAGAAATGGCTAGTCTTATCACACTTCTAAGTGCAAGTGTTTAACACTGTCAGCAAATCAGGGGTGTTTCATTTTTCACACACCTCATGCACAGTAGGAAATACACAGAGGTCTAGCGTTGCATGTTCGTTGCTAGGTTTTTTCACACTTCTCCGCCAAGTAGGTTTTATGATTTTTTTGAAGAAAAGTGAAGTGGAAATACTTCTGTCTGCTACACTGAAAAGGGACCAAGTCAGCAGAGGGTAGCTGGCAATGTAAGTGGAAAAAAACATCAACATAAAGCTTCTTAATGTGTGGACATGGCTCTGGTTTAGTACAACAAGAAAGAACTGCATTGTCTTTAGAGTATATACATGCAAAGCTTTGTAAAAGTTAAATTGTTTGGTTGGTTTCTTCTGTATTTTTATTTTATTTTTTACAGTTTTGACATTAGTGGTTTAATTTTGTACTTTATTGTTATGGTGCCTTAAACTGAATATATATATAGAGTAGGTAATTTTCACTTTAATGCCTCAAAGGAAGCCGACTGAGATGAAGATTACAGTGAGAAATCTGTTAATAGTAGGCCACCCACAGATGTGCCAATAGCAACAGATGGACATACAATATTTTGCCGATTTCTATCTTAGAAATGAGTTATAATATTGACTGAAGAGATGCAAGATTGTCTTTAAAATATGCAAGGGGCTTTATGCAACACAGTTCTAAAGATAAATATGCAGAGCTGCAAGGACTACGCAAAAGTTGTACTCAAGTAGAAGTATTGTCAACATAATATTAGGCAAAAATAGTGCAACAGTATTACTTAAAATGTTACAATATAAACTTACTATTTACACTGTATTTAGATTTTATTGCTAGCACAGTCAAAACTGCTTACTACTGCAATTATTACCACTAATTTGACCACGGCTAATGCTACTACTAGAACTATTACTACTACTGCTGCTGCAAGGCGAGCATGCAAACAAACATACTTACCACCATGGCCATATGCAGCTATGAGGTCTGGACTTTGGTATTTTTTCCCTCCGTATTTTCATTATAGTCTTGGATGATGTCCCTGTTTAGTCTTAGCATAATCCTGAGCGGTGCTCTCCTAGGTGTTTGTTTGTCCTTTTATTGTAGGCTCTATTTCTAGTTTCATTTATTAGACCGATTCATCCTTTCAGCATGAAGCGTTCGGTGCGTAAAAACTGTCCAATGACGTGGAACATGGCTTTTTTCTCAAGAGCACCACAGACAAAAAAAAGGGTAACTTTGTTCCTCTGTCACTAGTAATATAAGTGAGCACAGTGTCAGCTATACATCATTAATAATTAATATTACATTAAAGCATCAACTATTTGACCAAATGTGGCCCCTCAGTAAATCCAGGGGCAGATCAGTGTAACAGGATGAGTGCCAGTAGCCCCCTTGCACCACAGGAATATGCATTTAAAACACAAACATCCAAATATGAGACTGAAACCAATTTTGGTGCAGTTATTTTACCATATAAAACTGAATCTGTAACAATATTACATTAGACTATATATTTATGTCAGTTGTTTCATGTGTAGTTCAAGTTCTCACATAGCCCTCAGTGGTGTGTGTACAGTAGATATGGACTGCGATGTGTCACTGTTATACACACGTCAAACTGATATGATAAAGTATATTATAACAGCAGAGGCAAAGTTATTTGAGGCTATAGCCCTGTTAATCTAAATGCAAGCACCCTAAATGTAACCCAGTGATGTTTATGCAGCTGTCATATCTAAAAAACACCAGAATACAGGAAATTACATCTGTTTTGTTAAAAATGTTCAGACCTCTCCTAATGCAGTTCCACCTATCTTTATGTCATATTTCATATGACCAAACACTTCTCCAGAGGCATTCCTATGAAAACCAATACCTTTTACTTACTGAGTTTGGTATTATGTTCACCTATTTTTGTTCTCACACTACCTTAACAATGAAAAAATGTGCATAATAATTCTCACTTAAAGTTATATCATTATTAGTAATTTCTTTCCATGCTTCAAACTGCTTTGTTGGATCTGAAAATCCTGCATACGGTCTACTTACCGCTTCCCACCTCAGAAAAACGGCACAGAATTTCAGAATAGCAAAGTCTAGTGTAAAGCATACGTGCCACACAATGATAAATAGTTGAAAGTGAGCCCCATGGCCTCTCTGTGTATTCATGGCTCAGTGGGGTCCCTCCTCATGGCCACAGACGATTAGATGCCCGTGTCTCCCGCGCCTGGCCTTGATCTGGTCAATGGAGAGCGATAAAATCATTCAACATTAACGCCGTAATCGCTAATGATAGTGTTGCATCACCAAAGTGCCTTCTTTCAACTCCATTCATTTGTAATAACTAGCTTTCCCACAGCAGTGATGTTAATGGAGATGAATCCAGGATATTGTCACTGATTAAAATTTGTGTTGGCATAATGAGCACCCAGAGGACCACTTATAAAGCCGTAAGTGGACATTTTGTGAGTGACGGACTGAAAACCCGGTCATTATCCGTGCAGAGAATACACAGAAAATCCATGGTATCAATGTTTGTGTGGTTAGCATAGCTGCCGCAACGAGACAATGACTGGCGGAGGACAAGGTTTTTGGCAGCTGCTGATCATATTCAGCAATAATGACTCATAGCATATGAAGTAATGATTGACTGTAAACAGGCCCCCAGAGACTCGTGTTGTGCTTTCCCAGATACGTTAGCTCTGTAATTCTCAAACTTTTCACACCAAGTACCACAAAGGAAAATATTTGTCTTTCACAATACCACCTTTAACTAAAAAATCCTCACTAACAACTTAACAACAACATGGTCTGAACCTGGATTAAACCAGGACTGAACCAGTACTAAAACTAGGACAAAAAGCAGGAATGAACTGAGTCTAAAGTAGAATTAAACTAGGACCAAACTTGAGAAAAACCAAAACTAAACCAGTACTGAACCAGAACTTAAACAATGTCACATGGGGACTAAAACCAGGACTAAAATCAGAATGAAATCAGGACTAAACAATGAGTAAAACCACAACTAAAACCAAGTCTAAACTAGAGTAAAATCAGGAGTTAAACAAGGACTAAACCAGGGACTAAATCCAGGACTAAAACCAGAACCAAAACCAGGACTAAATTAGAGTAAAATTAGGACTAAAACCAGGACTAAACCCAGGACCAAAACCAAAACTTAAACCAGAACTAAAACCAGGACTAAAACCAGGACTAAAATCTCTGGACTAAACTGAGTCTAAAGTAGAATTAAACTTGGACTCAACTAGAATACAGTCAGGACTAAACCAGTAATGAACCAAGACTAAAACCATGTCAAACCAGAAAAGGTCTGCGTACCACCGGTGGCACCTGTACCACAGTTTGAGAAACACTGTGTTAGCAAACTCTGCACATGCCCAGTATAAGGCAGTGGATTCGTGTCATCATTTTGACAAGTCTATCTGAGGTACATCTGGCTTCGGCCTGTCTCTGAGTGTCACAACACCCACACCGGGATTTTAAAGGGTGCCACAAAAGCTTGGTAAGGTCTGGAGGAGACGGCTGTGAACTCTTGAAGATGCTTGGTGACATTCACATTGTAGAGAAATGAAAAGTGACACAAACCGAAAAAAAAAGTGGCTGGGTTTTTAACCACTGTGGAGGAGGCCAGAGACGTTTTATTCTTGCAGAATTAGGCCACCTGAAAAGACCAATATCTGGTAAAAGTGTGTGCTATTTTTAAAACCGCTCTGATCTGTCAAGTTAGTCTTTTGAATGAAGAAATGAAACGCCAAAATTGTAATGTAACCAATTTAGCTATTTTTACACAGAAGTTGCGAGTCTATAATTGGATAGTTTGACCAACAGAGTGTAGTGGCAGGTAAATGGGCTGCCCGTGTTATCGCTCCCATACATTTATACGACTGAATGTAGGAAGTGAAGTGCGCCTGCGTCACAATAAGGAGGTAGTGAGTTTAATACATGCCTCTGTCAGCCATCTATATGTCAAATGTGACTCTAAATTGCCCATGGTAAATTAATGTAAGTGTTAGCCTTGTGACTACTTCCTGTTGTCTAGTGCAGGGGTCTGCAACCGATGGTTTTAGAGCCACATGTGGCTCTTTGGCCCTGCTCCTGTGGCTCTTTGGGCGTCTGAAATCTGGTTATGAAAAGTCAGTAAAAGAATATATAGATGACTTTGAAACAGCCTGCAGCCCCTTCTCTATTTAAAATAAGACTTTATCCTTGTTTTCTAGAATATGACATGGACTTATTGCCACTGTTTGTAGCCTTTATTGGCTGCACAGTGCCCACACAGACTGATCTAAACACACTTAATAAAACAGCTCCAAGAAATGTTACTGGATGTAACTCCGGTCCTCAGAGTGTGCTTGGTTCCTGTATTACTGCTGCTTAGTGGCCTATTAAAAGATAATCAGTGCAGTGAGTATTTAACACAGTTTTTTGTTAGTTTGCAATAATTAATGACCATCCATAAGCTATATTTTAGTTATAGGCTAAGCGACTTATGTGCATTAAAACTAGTTTCGGCTCTTTAGGATCTCAGTTTAATGTTTTTTTGGAAACAACTGGCTCTTTGGATCCAGAAGGTTGCAGACCCCTGGTCTAGGGTCTAGTGTATATCCTGACTCAGGCCCATAGTTGATGGCATAGCCTCCAGTCTCTGCTTTATTTAAAGGAGAAACATTTTCGCAGTTCAAGAACAACAGCTTCTGCTCCCCTGGACCCTCACACTCTTCCCAATACTTTTAGAATATAAATGTACGTTCTTGTGTGAGATCAGTCTCCATAGCAAGGGTCACTAATAGGGGGATCCGAATCCAGACCCAGACACCGTCCCATCCGGACCCAAACCCATCCGGACCCGAACCCATGTACCGCACCATGGACACGAACCAAAGCGCGTCAACACGCAGCGTGTCCTGGCACTTTAAAGCTCTAACATGAACAGTGCAGGGTTTTAATCAGGTGTGTTTTCAGTTACTGTCCAACAAAGTGACAGACCTAGGTCCAGACTGAGTGGGGAGGGACAGGACTGCTCGATTTACAACAGACAAAAGTTTTCTCTTCATGCATCAGTGAGACAAGCTGGAGATGACACACGCTGCGAGCGGATCTGTCCCATAGCTCGCCCCCCCCCCCCCCCCCCCCCCCCCCCCTCAGAGTTTGTCCTCTGCCCCACGTAGAAGAGGACTGCCTCATTTGGGAGGCAACATGTGTTTTGAGGCGTGTACAGAGCCACTTCAGTTTTAAAGGGTGAAACATCGCCAGTGAATCTTCGCATGTGATGCTATCTGCCAATCAGATCTGTGGATTTGGAAACACGGAGCAGTGACTGTGAGAGAGATAGAAGGCAGAGAAATGAGACAGACAGATGTAGAAAGGAACAACCTCTGTGTCCTCTGTGTTCTGAGTCAGGGACGATTAATAAAATCATTTTTATTTTATAACTGTAGCTATTTATTTGATATAAGAAAAAATGTCTACTTTTTTATTTTATTATTTCATACCCCCAAGTTTGTTTTAAAACTGATGTTAATGTTAGGAAAATGTTATTGCCATAATATACAATTCTACTGTATTTACACATAGACACAGATGTTAATGTAACTATAATGCTTTTTCAAGAGACAAAATAACATTGTGATGTTCTGGACCTTCTGTTCTGGAAAAAAAAAAAAAAAAAAAAATCACAAATTGGACCTCAGGGAATTTTAATTGATGACCCCTGCTCTATAGTGTCCGCCACATACTCCTGTTTTTATAATTAAAGAGAATAAAGGTCTAGGATGTGAGCAATAGGCCGAGACTGGGATAGAACCCAGGTCGCTCCACTCGGGGTGCAGTGAACAACCAGAAGCAGTTCCCAGTAGCATGTGCAAGCTTAACTGCCTCCTGGTTTCCTCATCAACATAAGAGATGGTGCAGTAGATAAAACAACAACTTTATTCAAGCAGAACATCAGGCTGGACATCTGGAGAAGACGCTCCAAGGGATGTGGTTTAATAGAGATCATGAAAGTTTCTTGTCACATATCACTTTTTTGTAATGGCACCATGTGTTTGCATAGTGCATACTGCAAAAAGTTTTTTTTTTTTTTGTCTAAAGCAGTGTTTTCCAAACTGTGGTGCGGGTACCCCCAGGGATAAGCAAAAAGATGTAAAAAGACAACTGCAATATAAATAAACATACAGCCTGATGTGCCTCACACTGTACCCTCCAGTGTTCAGCACATAATGTTTGGTAAGGTCCATTCCAGGCTAAATTAAGTAGATTTCTTTCTTTTTAAAAGTGAACTGGTGTTGCTCACTGACAATGCTGGTAATTCGGTAATAATTAGCAGGTGATAAATAATTGTATTTTATTTGATCTGTGCTGTGCTTACAAGCACTAATGTAAAGTGCATGTGGTGTGGGGGGCACATGGCTGGGGGTCAAATGTCTGAAGTGGTACAGAACTGAAAAGTTTGGAAACCACTGGTCTAAAGCAAAACAAAAGCCACTGTGAATGTATTTGAGCCAGTTTGCTCTCAGAGTTATGTCACTACTTAACAAAAGTTCAGAATAAAGGTCAATAGCCAGCCATTTTATCGCTGTACTGAAATTGACTCGCATGAACCTGACTCAGAAATGTTACAGCTGAGAACAGGAGCATTATAATCATACTGTCATGTTGGCTGTGCTGTTTGAGAAACTGTAGAAACAAAGAAAGGTGTACCAGTGTAGAAAAAGACTTCTGCCAAGGCGCTGGTCCTAAGATATAGTGCCCAGATCCTAAACTTGAAGATCTTCTAGTTTAGGGGTAAATGCTCTTTCCATTCAGCCACGAAACCCTAGAATCTACTCATACTAATGATTTGTATTGTGTAGTAGGTAAAGCTGGTATCAACGTTCTGTATTTTAAAAAGGCACAGAATCCCTTAACCCTTGAACTCTTGTGGATCTAAACAATCATATCAACAACAATCATAGTTAATCATTTTGTCCATGGCCCATTACTGATCTTTTCCTGAAACTGCCATAACAAAAATAAATCACAAAATCCAGTTCTCTCAGTTCATAGCATTTTCACGCCTCACTAAAACTTTTGCCCAGTGCTGTATTTTCAAGGGTGAGAAATGTTTTTAAACCCTTATAACTTGCTGACTAATGCCTAATGCCACTGAAAGAAAACCAAATTTGTTTTTCCGTCCTTATTTAACAGTGTTGTGCTGGCATGAACTCAAAGGTAATTCCAGGAAGCCATGTCTACGTCTGTTCATTGTAAATCACTTGTCACCGGCAGAGACTTTCCTCCTGAATTATTAAATCTTCTGTCCTTGAGAGCAAGACAAAATATTGTCAAGGATGGCAATATTTTTCCAAGTCGAAATGCAATGTTTTTTCATACTTGCTGGGAGGTGAGAATAAATCACGGTGTGCCTGATATAATTGAATACAATAGAGGAGACACAACACAGGTGTTATAATTTATATTCATAAAAACAGGAGCACATTGGTTAATAGTCAACATAATGAAACATTTTGTGGCGTAGAAACGGTTTTACCTCGCAACAATCTCGAGCCAGCAGCAAAATAAAGGCTGGATAGGAGAGACGGCTAGAGGAGAACGGACTGCTGACAACAATCTGACTGCAATCCATCAACTCCTAAATTGTGGCAAAATGTAGCCTTCACTGTATTACACTAAATATTCATGCGCCGTACCAATTCTGTTAATATACAAATGTCTGAATGAACACGTGTGTGACTGATATTTCAATTTCCAGAGTGAAAATAGGACTTTTTTGTGTTTTGACATGTAGCTAATGGCTGTATTTCGCCTCTGCTCTTTTTCAGTTGTGCTGTTGGATACCACGTCTGTGCTGGGAGAGCTGGGATGGAAGACGTATCCTATTAATGGGGTAAGAAGGCCAGGCTCTTACAGATGTGCATGCAAATATATTAGAATATTGTTGGAAAAGTAATATTATTTCAGTCGTTCAATTATAAAAGTGAATAATATACAGTACTTTTTTTATTGCAACCATTTATTTTTAAACATAATGATCAGACTTAGACTTAGACTTTATGGATCAACACAAAGGAAATTACTTAAGTCACTTAAATACACCTAAAATACATTAGTAAAAGGTAAAATAGATATAGAATAGTTATAAGAAATGAAATTATTTGAAAAAATACAACAAAATAGATACAACATAACAAGATTTGCATATTTACAAATCTAAAAAATGAAAGTGGTAAAAAAAATGAAATGAAAATAGACTGAAGTATATAATAATATTCATTATATACATTGTACAAACAGTGTATATTATGATGATTGTGTAATATTCTAATTGTATGAGATATTGAATTTTGGTTTTGATTAACTGTAAGCCAGTCCCAAGCGCAGAAAAATGGATAGAGTTGCCCCAGAAAGGGCATCTGGCATTAAACCTATGCCAAATTAATAACTACACACTGGAAGGTAGATGATTTGCTGTGGCAACCCCAGAAGGGAAAAGCCACAAGGAAAGATGATTAAATGTAAGCCATAAAACTCACGATTATAAATAATATTCTCTGTGTGTACTGAATCTATATAACAAATGCTTTTCACTTTGAATTGAACTGCTAACATAAGTGGATTTTTGATGATATTATACTTATTTGACTGCACACATATTGCTTGCTGCACATATTGCTTCCGTCTGGCACTGTCTGAAACTCTCAACCAGCCAAGCATCAGTACGGCCAATTACACCACTGTTAGCCTTTTTGCTCAGGATATTATTCATATGCATGGTTTCTGTCCACACCTCTTGGTCCACTTGGGAAATGCAGTTACTTGAAGACAGATAATGAGCCCAGGTCTCTAAGGAGGCTTTCTTTGTGGTGTTCAATCTTCTCCTGTCAGTGTCCGTCCTGTCCATGTCACTGCGGCTCACAAGAGAAAAATCACTCTATTATTTAACCTAAAGGACCACGTTTGAGATGGCAGTGGATTTCAAGATTTACTGCAGCATACCGTGGCTGCACTGTCTGAATATTAATTACTAAAAGCTATTACGATGGTAAAACTGTGCCCTCATTTTACATATTGTTTAGATTGTAAGCAAAGTAAAGTCTGATGTCTTATTTTTTATGTGCCCCTGTTTTTTGATGGCCTGATGGTGATGGTGTAAATATTAGCCTTCAGTCTAAATATAATGTTAACAGTACTGCAGCCATCCACTAGAGGGCAATTTAAAATTATTTGCTTCACTTTTGAGGAGCTCATACTTTCCAGAGTACATATGTCTAATAGGTACAAAAGATAATGTGTAAAGAAATTCCAACCACACAAGTTCACAAGCCAGTACACTCCTTGTGCCGGTCCCAAGCCCAGATAAATGGAAAGGGTCACATCAGGAAGGGTATCTGGATTAAAAACTTATGCTAAGTTATAACAAGACGCTGTGGCAACCCCCAAAGTGAAATGCTAAAAGGAGGGAAAAAAGAAATATATATATATATATATATATATATATATATATATATATATATATATATATATATATATATATATATATATATATATATATATCAAAAGAAATATTAATAAATAATAATGTATATAATATTTTACAATGTAGCTGCACAACACACTTGGCTTCTAAAGTAAATGGTAGCTTATGTTGATGAGGCCATTGAGACTGAGCAGAGGGACAGGATTGATTGATATCACCTGAAATCAATATCTCTATTAAATGGACATTATATTGTAATGAAAAAGTGCATATCTTTTTTTATGTAAAATGGTGGCCATGATCATGGGCAAGGTAGTATTGATCAAAGAATTAGAGACTGAAGAAGTTTAATTATTTTCAGATCAATGTCTGTGCCCAAAGTCATTCATAATACAAAGACATAATAGTAGCCTACTACCATGACTACTACTACTACTACAAAGTATTACTACTGCTACTAGGACTGTGTCAAAAATCACATTTAAAGTTGAATAGGGTTGATCTCAATGATAAGTTTGGAGCCATTTGATTCCATATGGACAAGTCTAATCCAGCGGGTGAAAACAGAGTCTGAGGAGCTCACGCATGTTTATGGTTATCCCTTGTTACAGAGTGAGCGAGAACAAGAGGGGAGTTTCGAAGAATAACCACCTAAAACATACTATTTGTTTAAATACAAAAAAGCATGAAAAAACAAGCAACAACAGTAACAATTCTGTCTGTAGCAACAGCATTAATAGAGGAGCTTATGTTAGCATTGGACATAAACTATTAAATAGTTTAGGACAAAACTCTTAGGGTGCGCATGTCGTGGTGTACGATAAACTAAAGGAGCGCACAGCTGTGCTACGTCATTTGACACGCGTCAATGCTGCGTCTGCAGTTCAGACACTGCTGCTCTCTCACAGAGCATGGAACTGGAACTGTTTTCATTTGTTTTATAACTCACAGCATATCAGCCTGTCTCTTTTATTTGTTTAAATTACTGTTATTATTATTATTTTTATTATTAGTAGTACTATAAAAACAAAAATTTACATTTAAAGATTCTAAATCTTTAATCAAATCTCCCTTTTTTCTAATGAGAATAACACATACTTCTGAGGCCTTGTTTTGTCACTTCTGAATATCTTTTTAATGATTGTAAGACCTTGAGGACACATGTAAATATAGAAGCTCAGTTGCTGCATAAAAAATACAAGCTAATAATCATTTATGTTTTTAGTTTTTTTTTTATTTTTGAAAATGCAAGGGGCGGGGTAAGGGCTGTCAGGTTTCTGAAGGTGGTTCAGCGGCGTCTGGGCTGCTTCATTTGTTCCTCCAGGTCCTGTAGTCTCTTCAGTCTCTTTCCTGCCTGCATCCTCCTCTCCTCGCTATACTTCAAGGAAGTCTCCAGGTCGTCTTTCTCCATCATGAGGCAGACAACATCCTCCTGTGCTGCCATCAGAGCAGATTCGAGCTCCTTCACCTTGTGCTTGTGCCTTTCGAGCTCTGCCTTCTGATCCTCGACCATCTTGCTTAACTTGTTTTCCTGGATGGCAGCATCTTGGCCATTTTTGGAGGTGGCTCTTCCGGTGTTGACACATGTGTTTAGGGCTGTAGCAGTGGCCTCTTTCTCCTCCAGTCCTCTGACCCTGTTGGTGGTCTGGGGCACCTGCCTCTCCTCCTCCTTCTGTAGATTGACTGTAGTTTTATCCAGGTCTTGAGTTGTTTTCTTCAGCTCTGCAATGGTCATGTTTGCATCAGCCAGTTGTTTTTCAGCTAGAGCTATGATGGTCTCCTTCTCCATCCTTTCTTTCTTGACCTGCATCTTGAGCTCGTTGTTGGCCAGGACCTGCTGGTTTAACTTGGCCTCTGTCTGTTTTAGAACCATTTTTGCATCTTTCAGTTGGATGGCTCTCTGCTGGGCCAGGCTCTCCTCCATCTGTAGTTTATTTTTTAGAGACTGGTTTATATTTTTCTGGTCTTGCAGTTCAGCCAGTGCTTCCTCCAGCTGGTGTCGGAGCTCCTGCACAAGCCGGCTCTCCTCAGCTGGTGATGGTGCCTGAGTGGTGGTAGAATCAGTCCATACCAGCTGGGGCTCCTCGCGTGGTGGTCCTTGGGTGGACTCTGCGGGTGCGGCGTTGTGCTCTGCAAGTGCGACGTTGAGGATGGCCTCGAGGTCAAAGTCCTCGGTGTAGAGGCGCTCATCATCCTCTGCTGTATACTCTTCCCAGGGCTTCATTGTGAGTTTAATTTCTGCTTCTCTCTTCTGCAACTGTATTGTTCGTAGTCTTGATAAGTTATGAGCCAAACTTGGGGATTTCTCCCACTTACTTACTTGCAGTATTCCATGAGCTTTGTGACATAGCACTCACGCCACGGAGACAGTCTCCATGGTTACTGCTACTCTATGGCTTAAATACAATACTGTTTTTATATACTCATCTTAATTTTTAAATAATACATTTTAACAAAATTTAAATTAAAACATTCTTAGATGTTGTAAAATTGATTGAATCTGCCTCATGAGCGAAATACCATAGACTAGCATTAGAAATGAGTAAAATAAACGAGCCTTAAAATAACTCTTTTAACTGCTTTGTCACGTTGTCACTGATGCTAACTCTCAGTTCGTATGTCAGATTTCAGTCCCTGACTTTTTTTAATGATGACATGCACATTTTAGCAGATAATAGTTCAGTGTAAGGCTGGGCGATAATTGGAATAAAAAATAGCCCTATTGTAAAATCAAGTTTAGCGGAAATAGCGCCATCCAAGTGCCGCATTGTTTACTGTGTTGCGGCTAATGTTACTCCTATCTCCCAGAGCAGCTTAAAGACTGATTGTGGAGACTAATAATAACTAAAAAAAACTAATAATCACAGAGAAATGAGTCATTCCTTTAGTAATGCCTTCATTAGATATGGCAGCAGTTTGGCTAAAATGAGCAGCGTAGAGGTATGTGAAGCAGCGGCACTATACTTTCTTTATGCAGATTAGCCACGTGCTCTGGAGCTTTTAACAAGGTTTTGTATGGAGTATAAATTATAATAGACCTGGTCTTTAAAAGCAGAGAGGGCTAAAACTAATAAACATTTATGTCATCACTAATCTCACTGTTAGAGTGCACACTGCTGCTGCCTTGCACATTTTTTGTGCAGACATTTAAATTATAGCTAAAATAAAAAAAATATAACTATGCAATAATCTTATTTAAAAAGAATAAAACTACATTTAAAGAGCTTTTGACTCCAGACAGCATAAGAAAAAAAATACTCAAGTAAATGAATCTTGTTGAACTAACAATACAGATTATGCAGCCAGTTGATCAGTGAAATTTGTGGGGGTTTGTTTTCCTTTTGTTTTTTCCATTTCTGTGGTCACAGTAAATCATCTGCCTCTTAGCGTGCAGTGACCTTGTTTTTAATTCATATGCCTTTCCTGGTGCAACCTTCTCCATTTACCCATGGTTGGAAACAGCACAAGAGGTACACTGTAACCCCTTTTGACTGGGTTGATCAATAACATTTGTGAGAGAGCTGAAAATGAGACTTGGACAATCTCCTCCAGTTTGAGTGACTATATCTCTGACTTCACACCTATTCACTTTGTAGTCAGTCTAAATGATCCTTCGCTGGTGGATCCCTGAGGACCTCTCCCCTGTCCGTCCCTCTCTATCTGTCCCTGAGCCCCTTGGTGGCCCATATCAGGACTATAGAGGTGATTACATCATGTAGGTCGTGGTGACAGCCGCCCACAGCGCTGAGAAAGAGGAGAGAGAGAGCTGCTACTGCCATGATTAAGCTGTCAGGCCTCTATCCCCCCATTTACCATTAATATTTAAGGCACGGGGTGAGCTGCCCGGGGGGAGGTGTGAAGATCTGGGGAGCTAAAATAGTTTAAATCCCCTCTTCTACCTGGGAGCCAGCAACAGGAAGTCAATCCCGTCCATATTAGACACAGCCCGGTATCAGCGGTATACAGGGGCGCCACATGTAGCTGCCTATCAGAGCCGCGCACCCAGGCAGGACACGAGCAGCTGTCACTCACTGCAGCCCCATGGCATCTCACAATAATCTCATATGAACTAACTACCTCCATGTGATTGTGTGGTGATGAGTTGGCCGGAAATGTAGCTGGTCACATGGTACGAAGGTGAAGTGTAAACAGAGGAAGAGTTGTAGACCATATCCAGTAGTAGCACACTGACGGAGAGAGAGACTTACGTTGACCACAGGACAGTCCACTTGTTACACTTTTTTTTTTTAAATGTCTTGGATGAACTAAAAAGGTTTAAGTGGAAGTATTACACCCAGGTTTTGCGGTCATCAAATCAACTTGAATTTTTTGTTTTGTTTTTTTTTAACTGTTGCTGTGCAGTATCATGTTCTCCATTATGCAGGTCTGTATTTATAAATTTTCTCGTGAATGTGAGCCAATTAGGGGTGTTTGTGGTTAATCGGTTAATCAATTAATTGGCATTATGGCCATAATCGATTGAAAGAAATACTATAATAATACTACTAATATTAATTGTTATGCTGTACAGTAGAGTAAAAGAACAGTATCATTGGAGAGTTAGGGCAAATTACAATTAAGCAGCTGTTTTCTGATTTATATAAGCCTATAACTTGTCATTAGTTTAAAAAAAGCTACTGTTTCTTATAATTCATGACTTTGAATTTAATAAAGAGCTGTTTTTATGAAATTTAATGATAGGTGATGTCAAGCCAGTGGTTAATCGATAATCATTTGTTAAGACTACCAATTAATCAATTAAAGAAAAGTTACCGAATGTGCATCCTTAGGCCCACTGTTGTCATATTGTTCTCCTGAATCCGTAACACAGCCACGATCCTGATGTGTCATCCCTGCTCAAGGATATGTTTGGTGAAGTTTTGCACTCCCTTATGCATACTGAGACAGCAATTATATCTCTGGTCATAGGCTGGTGGCAATACATAACACAATCCTCTCCATTTACCCGGGCTTGTGACCCCTTATGGATGGATTAGGCAATACAAGACATATTATGCAGTGTTCAAATATTTTGTCATTTCAGGAGACAGCTCAGTATAATGATATAATTATTTTGGTTTAGTTTTGCAGCGAGAGTGTGATGGTATCTTGAAAATGAACAATGGTGATTATTATATTATTATGAAAATTGTCCGCCATTGCAGTATGATTAATTGTAACTAATGGTATGTGTCATATTTTTCTCCCAAAATGCAGCTCTTGGGAATTCAGTGTTATATATTTGTGGTGGTTTATCTAATATGGTCATGAAGAAGATTGATTTTAGCTTCATGTCGACCGCAATAGGTTATGGTAATACTGTTTGGTTCATGTTCATTTACTGCTAAAAATAGCATCAGAAAATCCAGTTATCCACTTTTACATTAATTAAAGTTCCACCACCATAAAAAAATTACAAAATATAATTGTCCCGAAACATATTCTCATTACAGGCCTTTAATTTAATTATTTAAATGGATTTGGCGACTAATAACACGTCCTAGTCTTAGCCCACTGTGCTACGTTTATCTCCATATTATATTAAGTCAGATTTAACTGTCGCTTTGGTTACTATCACAGTTTATTAGCAATGCTGGGCTCCTGAATCCTTGCTATGGGCACACTTATATGCGATTATCACTGCTACCTGGGAATAGTTTTAATTAAAGTGAAAAGCATATGCAAAGACGGCGGTGCTTCAATCAATTAATTACTGGCACTTGGTCTTTGCTGTGACGAGTTTGCCTATAGTGGGTTCACATGTTAACACACTGTAAAGGCAATCACTGAACTTCAGTCAGGCCTGGGGTCATTATAAACAAACCTGTTTGATTTGCCCCCAAGAGGATATACAGGGTTCTTTATGTTTGCTAATGACTTCTCTGGCTGTGGGAATTTTCTCAAGATACAAACACAATCCCCCCTTGAAGCATCATCTCATTAAATTCATGTACATTGAACTTGCATTGATCCGTAGCAGGTCTTTCAAGGTCATTGACTGGAAACTTCACCCAGCAGAAGTAACTAATGCATTTGAGATGTCAACTATAAGAGGAGGGATACACAGTGATAAGCGTCTCTGCCGATAAGCAAGGAGGTTGGGGGTTTGATTCCCAGGCTGGCTGACACTCAATCTCACTGACCCCTCACCTCCCCATGTTACATATTTAAATTAAAGGCCTGACAGTATGTTTAAGAACAACTATATTTTATAATTTTGTATTGACTGTCAAATCATATTACCATAATCTTAACCATAAAGGTGAATGAGAATCAATCTTTTATAAGACCATATTACTTTGTACACCCCAAGTGTTGAGAGTTGCATTTTGATGAAGTGTGCATTGTAAAAAGTTTATTCAAGAAAAGCCTGAATCATTACAGTTTCTTAACTCAAACTTTGTACTTTCATATAATCACTTTATTAGAGTCTTTGTACAATTTTGACTGTAATCTGAAAGCTGTGATGTGCGAACGTGTTTTTTTACTACTTGCATGTGGGTGCTGTACGGGCAAGCAAGGCAAGCAGTGCTTGACCAATCAAACCTAAAAAGCACATTGATTAAACCTATAACAAGTGACTCAGTCTATTACCTGCTTTCATTCATTGTGTACTTTCCTGCATCCTGCTGGCCACTTCAAAATACTGTCAAGAAAAGCTAGGTTGACCCTCTGCCATTCATTTCAGTCATTTTCACCTCTGTGGAAACGGAGTCATGGTGTATTGTTTCTGCCTGTGGCTTATCAAGCAGAGGGTCGAGCAGCTTGTTCAGGAGGGTCGAGCATGCATGCCGTGGACAATCTCACGCTTACTGACAGAGATTAGTGACTGATAGCAGCAGAAAATACATACAGGATAAGCAGCCCGCTCCGCAGCTTACAGCCCTGTTCATTACAGTGCGTATACACCGCATTAGACAACAAAACTTTCCACAAGTAGCTGCAGCTAGTCAAAGTTTCTAAGAGCGTTTCTACAGATAAGTCATAGTTTGTAGCTTAAACCCTTTTCATGTTCCTCATGAGTACATGTTTGTGCATAAAACTCTGTATCATATAAATTATAGCCTCACGTACATCGTTAAGTGTCAGATGTTCGTAAGAAGTGGAGCTGGAGGAGTGGAGAGGAGCCAGCGGCCCATGCCAGGGGCTGAATGTGAATGAACTGGGCCCTGGTTATTCTGGACAAACAGTTGTAGAAAATATATGACATTTCATCTGAAAAGGCCAAAGCAACATGGACTTGATTTGCACCTTGTGTTGAGAGGTGAGTGTTAGTGAGGCAGTGTTTTTAAATGGAGGTTTGTGGTGTGATGTGTAAGGCTTCTTTTGAGGTTTTATTATAGTGAAGCAGTATTAACAGTGCACTAGTCTAGTGTCAATCTCTGTGTGTGCTGATGAACAGGCCTCGCTCATCTGTAAGGCTGTAACCTCACTCATAAATTATCTATCCTTGTTTTAGCGCTTATGAACTATAGTTAAAACAAAAACTGAGGGCACATTCTTTGATAATGCGACAGAGAAGGCCAAGTTTGTGGGAAAAAAAAATGTTGTAATGAGATTGTTGTGTACACAAGCAGGGTTAACGAAAGTAATTATTTAGGAAGAGTGTGAAATAGTTTAAAACATCCTACTACACAAACACTGATGGGACTGAAGCTCCCTAAGTGGCTTTTAATGAAATGTTGTCATATAGCCTACTGAAGTCAAGGTGTCTGCTTGCCTGCTTGAAAAAGTCACTGCACACTACTGTTTACTTGTTGACTTTTGTAATTCTGAGACATTGCAAATATTGCTATTACTGCTATTACAGCTTTTACTTTATCATAGCATAAAGTTGAACATAGAAACATTAATGAGTTAGCACAACATAATGAGAAAGTAAAGCAGTTAAAAACAGCATTACTTATGTGTACTTAAAACAATTAAGGTATTAGTTGACATATTTAGTTTTAAAGTTAATATATAGGGATAATATTAAAAAAAAGACCTTTGGAATAAGTAACTTCTGTTAGTAAGATGCACTATTGGGTTTTACAGTGTGAGGTAGTATTTTGAATGAGAGAGACAGAGAGAAGATGCCTCCACAATAAGCTCCACTCTGAGAGGCCAGACACTCAAATATGCATGAGTCATTTCCCACTGGTGCCAGGGGAGAGCAGGGCAAACAGAGGAGCAGCTTATTTATTAAATTACACGAACAGGCTTTAAGGGATTAAGAATGCCTAATGTTGGCTTTTGTCTTCGCGACATGACACGATAATAGGAGGCAAGCGACAGCAGGTTAGACAACAAAGACTGATGCTTGTCCGTCATAAAGCAGGGAATAATCCTATTTTTATCTATTGTCAGGGATTGTGAGAAGCCAATAAGGCAGATCTACTGGGAGAGGATCAACACAGTTATGTAAGAGCGAGCCCAGCACAGAACACAGCCAAATATTAGTGTGTGTATCCCAGACGCTCCAGTGTTCAGCTCAGGGCGAGACATTTGTTTTTGTGCGTGTGTAAAGGCAGTGATGTCTTTATCTAATCATGTATCCTTGCAAAGCCACCTCTGTACAGTGACCAGCCAGAACAGTAGGGCCATTATAAATTAATTATCAATAGTTGTAGATTTATTAAGCTGCAAGTGAGCATCTTGTTGTTTAAAGTGTTAGATATACATGGGACCAATATTAGTGTGTTGCCTCTGTACCGGTAAATAGTACCCTCCTTGATCTTTAATTTCCAATGTATTTGCACTTTATTTATTGTGCACATAAGAGGGGATATGCGTGATGCTATGTTGTTTAAAAGCGGCATAAAAAAAACTATTACTTCAAGATAAAACAAATGCAGTAGTTTATTATTTACATTGGAAAGTAAAACTGACTTTGGATTTTCCTGTAAAGTAGATCTGTATTTATGGACCAATATAAAAGTAATGTAATCTGGAGTTGCATTCTATTTATTTGTTTCAATATTATTATGTAAGGGTGGAAAGGTAGCAGTTTTATACAGTGAATAATGCTACTGCTTATGAAGAATACATTTTTCTATTGAGGTTGTGCAATATTGGTGCATGTTAATCACATTTATTTCATATGGCTGATATAGCAGCATGTAATAAGCATAATATATATTCTGCTGGGAAACAACAAATGAAGTATATCACCAGGATAATAAACAGTGGGCAAAAAACTTGGCAATAACTGTAATTGTAACTTTTTTTTTACAGTTTTGTGTGGTTCATTATATTGATCAGGCATAGCATTATGACCATTGACAGATGAATGAATGACACAGTTAAATCTTTATAATGGAACTTGTTAGTGACTGGGATTTAGAAGGCAGCAATTGAACATTTTGTCCCCAAAGTTGATGGATTAGAAAGGAAATATGGGCAAGCATAAAGATTTGAGCAAGTCTGTAGCTCAAATTTGCTGGTTCTGACCGGAAAGTGTCAGAGTTGTTGCGTATGGGGCTGCAGAATATTATTACCACCAATATTACAGGCAGGTGGTCATAATGTTAGGCCTGATTGGTGTATAATCCTTCTTTATCTTGTTTCTCCCATTGCAATCAAGCTTATAGACGAAGACTTATAGATGAAGTCCTTTGAGTAAATGGGTTTCAGAAAGCATTTGTGGGGATTGCTGTCATGTGGAGGCTTTGTGTGTTGAGCGAGACAGGACTTGAGGTAATTGGGAACTTAGAGAGACAACAGCAAGAAGAAGAAAGGGGGAGTGTTGGGCATTGATTTGGGATAACGCAAGAGTGAATGAATCAGACAACAAACACACAGACATTGGAGAGAATTATGAAGGCATTTGCACACCTTCTCAAGCCTCTCTACTTTCCCTCAATCCTAATCCATATTCCTTTTATTGCAATATTTATCCACAGTAATTGATTGCACAAGCTCCCACCGAAAAGGCTTATCTCACAGCACTAGTTCCTCCATCCTTAATACTATTAGCCTTGAGAGTGGGACATGAACAACGGCGAGAGGGGAAAAATCTGGATGTCCTTCACAGCTCAGATAAACCATAGTGTGTCGCTGAGTGATGGCCAGCAGTGCAGCTCAAAAAGTATAATCCCAAATCACTCCATTTCTCCACGTGTAGCTGCTAATATAAAAAGATAAAGTGATTTAGCACACTAGTGTTTTTATTTATTGTTATTTTCCTGAAAATTGTCCACCTTTGCATTATGATTAATAGCAGCTAATGGTATGTTATATTTTTCTACCAAAATACAGCTCTTGGGAATAGAACGTCAGACTCTTGTGGTGTTTATCTTTAGAGTTTGGGAACCTATATCATTATGCAATAGTTGTGGGATGTGTCCGCCATATTTGGGACCACCAGACAGCGACGTATATAGAGTTGCAATAGTCACATACAACATACTAGAACCAGAATATAAAGAACCATATGTTTGATGCCTACATCCAGCTGAAGCTTATTAAAAATATCTACACTCCCAGAATGCTTTGCGGTGTGTGGGCAAGTAATTTTATTTGGTAGAAAATATACTTTCTAGGTACACTTTCTGGAACATATACTTTTACTTTTACATTTTAAAAGTAACAGTGCAGTATTACGTTAAGTCTTTTAATTCCTTGATAGGAAAGGGGGTTATAGTGACAGTATAGTAGTTGTAAGAGGACAAGTAGTAGTAGTTGTAGTAGTATACATAATATTAGTAATGGGAGCAGTAGTAGTTGTAGTAGTATAAGTAGTAGCAGTTGTAGTAGTATAATTAATATTAGTAGTAATGGGAGCAGTAGTAGTTGTAGTAGTACAAGTAGTAGAAGTTGTAGTAGTATACATAATATTAGTAATGGGAGCAGTAGTAGTTGTAGTAGTATAAGTAGTAGTAGTTGTAGTTGTAGTAGTATAATTGAAATTAATAGTAATGGGAGCAGTAGTAGTTGTAGTAGTACAAGTGGTAGTAGTTGTAGTAGTATACATAATATTAGTAATAACTGGAGCAGTTGTAGTTGTAGCGATGAGGGCAGTAATACAATACATAGTAGTAGGTGTAGTAGTAATAGTAGTGGTGCATTTATAGGTAGATTTGTTATAGTAATAGTATTAATATAAGTAGGACAACAGCAGGAGGAGAAATTTGGATGCCCTTCATAGCTTATAAACCATAGTGTTGCTGAGTGAGGTCCGACAGTACAGCTCTAAAAAAAAAAAAAAAAAGTATTATCCCAAACCACTCCATTTCTCCCCGTGGAGCCTCAAATATAAAAAAGGTATCATGATTTAGCACACTGGTGTTCATCTAGGGGACCTCTGCCATAACCGGGCTTAAGCAGTACCGGGGGATTCCCTAATTGGCTTGTTTCTTGTCAGGGACACGCCAAGGCCGATATCCAACGCACTCCCTCTCGGCATCTCACTGACAGCCGAACATATCCTGACAGCTTTTTGGGCTAACCCGCGCCGTGCCAGGAATACAATGGAAGTTAAAATAAGGGGGGGGGGGGGGGGGTGGAGGAGAGGTGGTGGGGCGTGCATGCAGATGGAGCGATGGCAACACAGGAATCTAAGTGTGAGGAGGTTATTAGCAGCAGGGCGAACACAGGAGCGGAATACATGAATAACAGAAGTGGTGGCGACCGAGAAGAAAAAGATGAAAACCTGTTTGCTGTATGTAAGTCTGGGTTTAAGACAGATTTGTGCTCGTTAGACAGGCATGGGGAAAAATGGATTGAAATTCAGCTGTTGCATTTGAAAGTAAGAGACAGCAAACAATAATGACACAGAATTGCAGGAGTATTGTAGTCACTGTTTTGAATGTTTTAGAAAAGTGGAAGCAACTAGGACAGAGTTTAGTCCCGAGCAATGGTTTGTCCTTGAGTAAAAGGACGAGGAGTGAGGAAACTTATGTTAAAAAGATGACTGGGGTCAGAAACTTTTAACAGGTCACTGATTCTGACAGTGAACTCTAAACTGTGATACTGGCTTTAAAGTTTACCCTGCATTTTGTAACAAAATAAGAACAGTATTATAGGAACTAATGCGATTTTTCACACTTTAACATAATTCAACCAGTAGAGACGTATAACAAACACAGACAAATGAGTGTGATGGATGATTTATTGAAGGAAATAACTTTGGTGCTTAGACCCTGGCAGGTAGAGATGTCAGTGATGCGAAAAAAGAGATTGGTAGATTTGTTGGAGGAATTTGTTACCCCTGCGGAGGAGAGGGAGAGGCTGAAGAGCCTGATGGTTGTGTTGCTGCGGTGGAGTTTGGGGGTGGAGGAAGGCTGCGGCACATAGCAGATGGGTAGACGGGAAAAGAAATCAGTCTTCCTGGCTGAATTTATGCTAGTTTCATTTCTATGTAGCTGATCAATTTCTTTGTTAAGCATGTTTGACAAGGGCCACATTGTGATGGCAAGACGATTGGGTCTCGGTGTGCAGTGGTAAGTGTTTATCAAAAGTGGTCCAAGGGAGGAACAGTGGTAGACTGGTGACAGGTAATCCACATGGGGAGTGAAGGCTGTCGAGTGTGGTCCAACAGACGATCTACTGTACTGTAGCTCACATGATGTTAATGCTGGTTCTGATAGAAAGGTGTCAGAATTAATATTTCACCACACGGCTGCATTTTAAGCAGATGGTCATGACACATAACACCCTTATAAAAGGCAGGTGATCATATTGTTATGCCTGATTGCTGTGTATACATCTCAATTTTACCCAAAATGTTACTTTTGTATTCAATAGGAAAAAATGGAAGACTCATTAATCACAATTACATCTTTTTTTAGTCATTTTGTGGCTGTAGAGGTTGTAATCATGCAGCATGTGGTGACTAAAAAGAATAAAATAGTTTTTGTTTTGCATTAAGAGCAAAGTACTCACTTGACGCAGGTTGTGGTCTTTTCCATTTCAAATTCCCTGATCATTGCTCAAAATGACAAACGATGATGACAAGTGATTAATGTTGCAGCAGCAAAGGTCAATATGAGATGGAGTAAGTATTTTCTGTGCAACTCATCAGTCAGGCATTGTAGAGAGTAGTTCTTCTCTAACTCTAAAATCTCTGTCTTAGTGTAGTTCAACAGCTCTTCATGTTTAAGTATTAGCAGTCACTTTAATTTCAAAGGTTTCACTTTATTTCTAAGATGTCCTTTTTTCTATTAAAGTGTGTATAGTGTATCTTCACATTGAAACTAGACGTTCATTTGTCTTGTGTTAGCATGTGCATAATCACAAACACCAAGAGGTTATATTTTAGCCGGTCTTGGTTTGGTAGAAGGTTTGTAGCAAGACCTGAAATGGGCCAAATAATAAACCATAGGATTTATACTGTTTTTGTAATATTATGCATTATTTGAAAAAAGAAGAAACCATTAGATCTGTGGAATAGCAACTCCCCAACTCATAATAGTCCGGAGTCCATAGTGACATAAGCACTGTGTGATTTAATGGATAGAGTTTTTACCCCTGAACTGTTCACATCAATAAACTTCATATTAATTTGGCAGATGCCCTTCCTGACACAACAATCTCCATTTTTCTGGGCTTGGGACCCTTTGTGGCTTGATTGTTTGAGTGCAGTTCAGTATAACTAAATTAATATTACAGAGCTGCTTAGCAAGATATTACTAAGTGACTAATTATGTGCATTTATGTAAAATAATAATTATAATGCCTACAGTAAACCGCCCTTTCTAAAGGTAACGCTGGAGTGCATATGCTCTCCAAGTGCATGTACATTAACGCTGATTTATTTTCAGAGGAGTTGAAGCAAAGCATCTGTAAGCCCAAACATAACCTTAGATCAACCCTCTTTAATGATTTATATCTCTGGAGCTCTGTGGCAAATGTTGTCGCCAAAAGCAAGCTGTGTCCCCAGAAGTTACCAGATTTATAATGTAATAAATACGGACACACACACAGACACACACCTCACTAATAGCAGTGTAGTGGATCAGTGGTCACTGGAAGACACCCCAAGGCCAGCGCTGTAACTGTACTGGACTGTTTACTTTCTTTTTAGCTATATAGAGAGTCAACCAACAGTACTATGAAGTATATTAATCATAAACAATGTGTGACCGTGTCCTATGTAGAGCTGGATACCAACCACCTCTGTGGTACTGACCGAAAAGCTCTGGTAGGTTTCGTAAAAAATCATTTTCATTCGGTACAAAGTTTTGCTACATTAGTAAGCCGCGTCACATTTACTCTGTGTTTGAGCTGAGTTTTCAACTCAAGCCCTGGATACAACTGAGACAGGTGCACACTGGAGTAGGCTTTTTCCTCAGGAGCACAGGACAGACCTGTACATCCACATCAGTACGTGCAATTACTCAAACCATTAAGGGTCTATCACTAACCCGTTGGGCAAAACCAAAAGTGAAATGTGAATTCACGTGGTGATTAGTTGTGAAAGACAGCACTGCTCTAAATATGTAATGTCCTTGCTGTGAATTAAATAAACACGTGATAAAACTATACTTTTGAACTTACAGTTTATATTAACTTACAGTTAATATTTTGTTTTCTTTAAAATAATATTTTTTGTTTATTTTATCAAATTTATATTGACAGAAGATGAATTAAACACACATAGGTATTGTAAACCTGGTATCACTTAGGTGCTGGCATGAAAAAAAAAAACAAACAAAAAAAAAACATACCCAGCCCTTGTCCTATGTCTGAAACTGAAGGCGGTGAGAGCAAACCTCCACTAAGGCATTACACTTCCTCCAAGGATCAGGACAGTTGTTCCTCGACGAACCCCTTGTGTTTGGAGTTTGCATCTTTGTTTGTGTCTGCCACAAAGTGCAGATTCTCTACAGACTGACTCTTCTGTTCTAACATTTACAGTTTTGCTGCTAACAGACTACATTAGTTTTACTTTGCAATGGCAAAAAAACAAAAAAACTAAACAAATCCTTTGTATGGATCCATTCCAAAAAGTAATAGTTGGTTCAAAGTTTGACCATGAATTTATTAATTATCTCTGCTAGCTTGAAGCCTCATGTCAAAAGGTCAATATGTGAAAAACATGCACAGACACAGTTGGTTGCTATA
Source organism: Bostrychus sinensis (assembly GCA_020698575.1). Classification (NCBI taxonomy): domain Eukaryota; kingdom Metazoa; phylum Chordata; class Actinopteri; order Gobiiformes; family Eleotridae; genus Bostrychus; species Bostrychus sinensis. Next base: position 14,370,848 of record CM036240.1, on the reverse strand, counting down.
CTCGCCTCCACATTGTTTTATAGAGCCTTAACAGTGACACAGAAAGACGCATTTGGATGTTTTTCATTTGAGAACTGTACATAATCAAAAATCCTAAGATAACATTGTAGAAAGGTTGTCTAAAAAGAGTTTGTTTATACAGAATCTATGGTTTGCAAATCTAAAAACTATATTTTAATCATTCTGGAAGACTGGAAGTAAACATTCAGCCATATGCGTTCTCTGTGGTTGCGTGAATTGAAATCCCTGCTTTCTGAACACCTAATGCGTTCATAGAGTGTATTTGAGCAGGATCTCTCTATAGAAGGGAAAGGCCCACTCTTCTATCAACAGCTTGAACATCTCTCTTAGTCTCTCAGATTATGTGTGGTTGATTGAAACAGGATTTTTCTTTTTGGGCTGTCTATATGGTCGTGTAATAGCTTTGTGCCTAGCGGAGCAATCGCGGTGCTCCATCAAGCTCTGACACATCCATTTGTCACACTCTCTGTGGTCAGATACAAAACCAAGAGAGAGGATGCTCACACACACAACCACATGTAACTCTCACTGAAATGTCTCCAGCCTGTAGTACATAAGGGCTTATTGTATTTTGACATCGGCGCGCAACAAAATGCATCTTCACTCGTCACAGTGTTTGGACTTGTCAGTAAACTGCTGAAAATGCCCCTGAAGAAAAATCCTCCCTGACAGTGCGAAATGAAAAACAAATGTTCGAAATATTGATTGATCAACGCAAAGGTGACATTTCGTATGTCGGCTAATCCGTGTAGTCAGTCAAATGTATGCTCGAGAGGAGAAAACAAAACAGAACAAAAATGGTGTCTGTAGCATCTATTCAAGGGTGGAAAGTAATTAGATACTTTTACCTAAAGTCATTTACTTATGTATGTATATATGTACTTTCTGAGTACATTTTCATCAAACTTTTACTTGATTGCTTTTTGGGGAAAATTGTCCTTCTGTACTACTGAAGTAAATAATTAGGAAGAAGTAGTAGTAGTAATGGTGGTAGCAATATTGGTAACAGTGGTGGTGATAGTTGTAGTAGCAGGTTTAGTAGGAGTAGTCTGTGAGAGCACTATTAGTAGTAGTAAAATGGTAAATGGTCACATTTATATAGCGCTTTTCTACCTTCATGGCACTTTACATCATTCATCCATTCACACTCACATTCATACACCAGTGTGCGCAGACACCGGAGGCAAGTTGGGTTAAGTGTCTTGCCCAAGAACACGACAGTATGCAACGGTGGGAGTGGGGTTTGAAGCACCAACCTTCTGGTTAGTGGACAAGCGGCTCTACCAACGGAGCTACTGCCGCCCCAAAGTATTAGTATTAGTATTGTAGTATTAGTATTAATATAATACCATATAGTATATTAGTATTAGTATTGGTAGTAGGAGTAGTAGTGGTGGTACTAGTAGCAATACCAGTAAGTATTTTTGACTATACATTTTACTTCTACGCACATTTGTAAAGTGGGTAGTAATAGTAGTTATGGTAATGAGTAAAATGAGTTTCAGTGGCAAATGTAGGTTGTAATAACTAGTAGTAGTAGTAGTTGTAGTAGCAGCAGTAGTAAATATAGTAATAGTAACTATAGCAGTAATAGTTGTAATGGTGGTTGCAATATTATTAGCAGTAGTAGTGAATATAGTAGCAGTTGTTGTATTAGCAGTAGAAGTAGTGATAGCAGCACTAAATAGTAGCACTAGTAGTAATACTGGTAGTATTGGTAGCAGGAGTAGTATTAGTAGTACTGGTGGTAGTAGCAAGTACTTTCGACCTAAGTAAACTTTATATTCTATACATTTTACTTTTACTCTAGTAACACGTTTGTAAATTGGGTAGTGTTAGAAGTAGTGGTAGCAAATGTAGCCTTAGTAGTATTAGTAGTAGCAGCAATATTATTAGAATTAGTAGTAGTAGTTATAATATTAAAAGCAGGAATAGTGGTAGTAGTCGTGGTAGTATCAAGTCCTTTCTACTTAGGTAAACTTTCATACTTTTTTTTTACTTTTACTCAAGTAACTCATTTACTAGTACATTTACGTCTACTTAGGTACTTTTATTTGAAGTAGCAGTATTTTACATGAGTACTTACTACTTCGATCTCTGCACATATCCATCCAGTTACATTTTTATTCAGGATTTAGATGTCAGTGTAGAGACCATAATGACGTGAGTGTAAAAACATAATCAAAAGCACAACAAAGACACCTGATAGAAGTATTTTTAGCCGCAGATTAAACCACGCTGTTTATAGCCTTCACACCTGGGAGCCGAGACTCTCCACCGGCTTCACCATTAATGATAACTGTGAGTAGGATTCACATGACAGATATAGTCGTCGGGCAGAAAATGTGTTTGGTAGCTGAGGTTCCAAGTCCAGGCCAGAGCGCTGAACCTGTGCAGACTTTAATTGGTGTCACCTCTGTGTCCACATGAGTGTAAGTGCTTCTAACTGTGCAGTGGAAATTGGAATCCAAAGAATCCTGTTCTGTAACTTAAGCTGACTCTATATGTACACAGGTATTTCTAACAGGAGTTTATGAAATACACAGTTGTAAAATTATGTACGAGGTTTAACTCCTTTTAGTACTGTCTTACAATACAAAGCCATGGAGGTTGAAAGTTGTAAATTTGTAATGATTTCCAAAGCTCTGTATTCCAATCCAGCAACAAGGGGTCACAAGTCAGTGCCAGTCCTAAGCCCGGATGTAGGCAGAGGGTTGTCAGCAAGAGTTTCTTCTTTTCCTTTCGGCTATTCCCTTTCTGGGGTCTCCACAGTAAATCATCTGCCTCCATCTCACCTGATCCTCTGCATTCTCTTCTCTCAGCACAACCAACCTTGGCTCTTCTTTCACTGCAGACATAAATCTCCTCTTTGGTCTTCCTCTAGGCCTCCAGCCTGGCCTCAGCATCCCTCCTCCACTATATTCACTATCTTTGCTCTGTACATGTCCAAACCATCCCTATCTGGCCTCTCTGACTTTATCTTTAAAATATTCAACATTAGCTGCCCTTCTGATGTTCTTACTCTTAATCCTATCCATCCTTGTCACTCCCAAACAGCCTCCTGTCTTTTCCTCAATGCCCCTGTCTCGTAAACTTTTCCTTTCATTCTTCTTGCTGAAAATCTTTTTTCACACAACACACCTGAAACTTTTCTCCACCCATTCCACAACCTTCTTGCACAGGCCTCTTTTCCATGCGCTTCACTCCACTATGGCAAAGTAATATATAAACACAGCACACTAGGAGGCAGACAATTTGCTGTGGCGACCCCAGAAGGTAAAAACCTGAAAAGAAAGATGAGATGAGTTGTGTTTTGGCTTGTCTTATTGTTTTTATCATTATCACTTATAGTCAAAACTAAGATCTTTTTAAATTGCTCCATTTTCTGTGAGCTAAAATGGTGGTGTGTCTTTAGAAGGCAAAGTTTAGATACCTGCTTTGATGTGGACAGGCAAAGTACATTTACAACCGGTCTTGCCTTACAATTTTTCTTCAGCAGTGGTGTGCTTGAAGTTGTTCTTTTTAGAAGTATGTATCACGCTTAATCACAAGGTCAGAATGAACAGAAAGAAGCAAAGTTTAGACACATGCCTCCATGGAATTAGAGCGCACATTTCCTTTTTAGTATTTGAACATTTCATATATTAAGTTACAGTGTTAAAAGTCAAAGGCTGAAACAGAGCACGGACATGTCCAAACTTTTCGTGGTCACTAACCTTTTTGTCTCTGGGCTTGCAGTTGATGCATTCAATTTTTAGAACAGTTTTTTGGTATCTCTGAGTATGGTGCATTGGTCGTACTACTTTCACTGGCTTTGATCATTTTCACCAAGTCTACCTTATTTCTACTTTTCAACACTATTTTTGTGATTGGATTAAAATGCCTTGGAAATAATTTTCTTTGTCATTTCGACTACAATATTAGATGTTAGCCTTGATGCTGACTTGCCAAATGTGTTCTTTTTGCATTATTCTTGCTCACATTATTTGGTAATCACTGCATGTTAAATGAGGCATATATATTTTCCAATGAAGTCAATTAAGAGTTACTTTATAGCTGGTCAAATATTATTCATTTATACCAAGGTTGTGCAAACTTTTTCCCTCAGAAGCCAAAAAAGAAATTTATTATTATGCCACAAGCCAAACACAGTGATGCTTTGCTTGTAATAAGATTAAAAGCAAACAGATCTATGATTAATATCTAATATAGACTTGTTAGTTTACTTACTAATCCTGTCTTTTCAGCACACAAACAATCAAAGTTACCTCTTACAAATTACAGTGCCTGGCCAAGTTTTTCCCACTTTGGACACCCCTGATGTGTACAGTACATGTTATGGGATTTTTCAAGACTACAGGAAAACGTAAATAACATTTAAATTAATTCGCCTACACTCGGAGTAATGCATTGTGACTAGTGAATTATAATCCTTGTGTATGCAGTTATTAATACAGCCACATGGGTTCACAAGCCTGTAGACTATTTGCGCTGGTCCCATGCCAGGATAAATGGAGAGGGTTGTGTAAGGAAGGGCAAAATCAGCTAAATCAGTAAAATCACTGCCCACTAGCAGGTAGATGGTTGCTGTGGAGAGCTCATTTTGGAAAACCCGAAAGAAAAGAAAAATGGTGTGTAGGTATTATTATAGTACGTTAGTGTTATAGATCATGAATATTGTTGGCGTAACCATGGCTACAGTGCTGCACTGTATCATGGCAGTTTCCATTACACAGCTGTTTTTTTTTTTTTAATCCGTGTTCATCGATAAACTTTGTGCATATCATGTTTAAAATGCCGAGCAGCCAGCCCTGAAGCCCCATGCCTTTTCACAGTGGGCCTGCGCTCAGCCCTTTTGAACTTAGCCGGAGGTTCATCCAAGTCTGAGTGTGGATCAGTGCAGCCAGTCTGTCCATACTTTAACACTGTTCGACTTTAATTACACTGTACTCTTGTAGGGCAAACACCACCTCGAGATCCACATTTTCAGTTACAGAGCCCTAGTAAACACGAGTCTCTTTTCATCATGCCTTGTTCCATCTGAAAGATTTTTACAAGACAAACCAGAGCTGTATCTGCCTGCTACACATGGATTATGCCTTTTACAGCCCCACAGGTTGCCAGAGGACACTTTGCCATGTACAACCCCAGATCTGAAAAAGTTTGGACACTGTGTAAATAAAATCAAAATCCAAAGGGTTGCAAATCTCATAAAAAAAAAAAAACTTTTTTTAAGAACATTAACATTTCGGGTGTTAAAACTCAAATCATAGCACATTTTGAATTTCGCAGCTACACATCAATGGCTTGAAGATCTTGAGCAGCCAACACATCCAATATTATTAATACATTTCTAAAATCCTGTTTTTATATGCAGAATAGGGCTGAACGATTTTGAATCATGTTGTGGCTGCGATTAGATTTGCGAAATATTTTTTAAAATCAATGTTCACAGTAAACATTTTAAGCATCTGATGGCACTGACACTGAAGTCTTCACTGCTGGACTAATACAAGGAATCGCATGTCCTTCAGTTCATGTCTGTAGAGGTCTAAACTACAGCTGTACACTGCAAAAAATCTAAATCTATATAGAAGTGGGCAAAATTATCTGTCCATGGGTTAGGTGGAAATTTCTTACCCCATGGACAGATAATTTTGCCCACTTCTATATAATAATAATTTAGCTTGAAACAAGTAAAAAAAAAATGCAATGAAACAGGGAAGAAATAACTAGTCAAATAATCTAGTAATAAGTGACCTAATAAGCAAATAAATTCAATCTTGTGAAAATTGCTTGAATTAAGATTAATAATCTGAATTCAAGCCATTTAAACTAATGAGGGCATTAGGGAGGACGTTATATCACCTAAATAAATGCAGCCTTTGTGATTTGCTATGTGCAACAGTTCAAATTGCAATTTAGATTTAATTTAGATTAATTGTGCAGCCCTAATGCAGACATCTTAACGTTGCATAATAACATACTTACAAAATGCTCCTCCAGATGTTTTTTAGTAGTAGTTTTTTTCCCAGCCTTTTGTTGCTTGTGTTCTGTAATTTTTCATGAACTTGTGAAATTTCTCAGTTTTTACATCCCTTTACATCCCTTCCTTTTGTTTATTCCCTTTTGTGAATAAAATATGGTTTTGTGATTAGATTTGCAGCTCATTATATTCTGTTTTTCTTTCATTCCTTTTAGGGATGCACCGATACCGATACCAGTATCGGGTATCGGTACCGATACCATGTCCAAGTACTCGTACTCGTAGTCATAAAAGTGGCCCGATACCAACAACCGATACCACTTTACAGCGCTGTCACGTGACCTTCCCCTCTCAGCTGAGGAGTGCGAAACCTATGGATGGATTTCAAATTGAACTGTATGGAGATAAAAGCAAAGCTGAATTTACATTCTCCTCAACCAGACATCCCAAATCATACGTGAGTTTTAAAACTTAAGCAGTTGTCCTTTTGTTGTCGTAGTTGTCCCGAAAATTATATAAGCGCGAAGCAGTTGTTGTCTGATAAAGCTGTTGCAAGTTACAAGTACCGTTGCTAATTGTGTTAGCTGCTGTGTTAGCTGCTGTATGTCTTGGCGAATCTCCGCTGGTTATGCGCAGATGCTCAGTCTGTCTTTAAAATGATTTTAGCGACTGAATAGAGGAGAATCTAAGCTTTAAAATGAGGTATAACATGTCCATATTGAGCAAAGTTTAGCTGTGGTTAGTTGTGTTCAAACCACTCTGTTGTAAAAATAACTTAGCATCGCAGAGCGAGGATAGACGGGAAAAAGACGACACGGTATGGGACAAATGAGATACAGCAGTGTGACTGTATAAACTATAAAGTAATCCCTATATAAGTACTCGTATCGGTACTCGGTATCGGCGAGTACTCAAATGGAAGTACTTGTACTCGTATCGGTTTGAAAAAAAGTGGTATCGGTGCATCCCTAATTCCTTTATTTATCTTCTTCCACTTATTCCCGATAAGGGTTGCAGGTACTAAGTTATTGCCTATACCAGTAACTTAGGTGGGATACACCCTGGACTGGGGCCAGTCGCAGGGCTGACACAGAGGAAAACACAGACAGACAACCATTCACACTCAGATCCATTCTCTGGAGCAAATTTTAGTGTCACCAATTCAACTAATATATGTATACCTGCATGTCTTTGGGACAGTGGGAGGAAACTGGAGTACCCTGAGAGAACCCACGGTAAACACAAGGATTTGTATTTTGCATTTGTAACTCTTCAGCAAACCCTTCCGTACTGTAATAGACCAACGCTTACCCCTGAGTTCATGTAATTTCCTGCCATATTGCAAGTGTGCATGTTTCACAATAATACAGAAAGAAACCTGCCAATTCGCCAGGCTCTTTGGGTGAAATTTCATTATAACCTAATTCTCTTGGTACGCAGGTAGGCGTTTCCGTGTTTCCTCAGAAGTAAAACTGCTAGTGGGGCATACTGGAAGCCTCCCTTTTTAAGCTAATTTAATCAGGACAGGAGTCGCCACTCGGCCCTCAAACTCCTTTAGTTCCCTGTGGAGGTTGCGGATGGATAGGAATTCTGTAACAAAATGCTGCGCTTCGAAGATTGATCACATCACTGCAGGACAAAAAACACCTCCCTCTTTGCCTCGTCTTCCCTTTCACCCTTGGTATCAATTTGCTAAACTCTCCAAGATGGCAAAGTCCCCCGAATCGAATATCATTTGTCTCCGAGACTTTCAAAACCCAGTTATAGCCGACATATCTGGGGATAAAGTTGAAGTGAAGACAGATCGCTGGCAAATACAACAGTTATTTACTCTTTGTGATAAATGATTAGACAGAAGTCAAACTCAGAGTGGCACGGGAACACTTTTGCCCAACACTGAACTATAGAGAACTGCTTTGACAGATATATGGAGGCGCATAAATCCTCGAGCAAGACAGTAATGGATTGATATCGTGTTTCTAATTAGGCAGTTTAAAGGGAAATCATTATGCAAGCAACCCAAAAGTTAGAAATACTCAGTCTCATTTATATTCCTGAAGTTTCTCACAGACAGGGTCACTTAGTTATGCTTCTACCCCTAAAGCAGTGCAGTTTATCCTCTTTAACAGTCAGAGGAAGACCCAAGGGTGATGGAAAACATCTTCATCTTCATGTAGGATTTTATCGTGAAACAATAAAAATGAGTGTTTAGACCTTAAAATAATGTTTTGAAAATTAACTTTTAACTGCTCCTCTCACAGACCCTGATGCCTGATTTACACTAAATGTGTTGCATGTGCAGTATGTCTCCAACCATGGCCAGCTGAGTTCACGGCGGAGCAGTGTAGTAACGAGGAAGTTATGAGTTCATGCGATAACAACCATGTATATGTGAGCTACATATAAACAAAACCCATGCTAGCCTGTTCGACCATGATCTCCCTTAACTTTGGATATTTTTTCCATAACCTTTGTGCTTCTACCATATTGTGACCCTTGTTGCCAGTTAGGAGCATAATGTTTACATACGTATGTGGCCGAGAGTATTCTCATAGTGTTTTATTTTGAAAGATACTGGATTCTTTTCACTGGTCCCGGGACTGACTTCCTGTCTGGCTCGATTTGGTCTGTTCAGCTTTATGCATGAAGCCTGTGGGATCCATAAAAAATAGACTACTTGTGTCATTTTGACGGACCGCCGAACGCGTACTGCAACACAGCAAGTGTTAACTCACTCATTGACTTGCTGTCTATTTGTTTCAGAGGCTGTACAGCACACATAATCCAATGTACTCAGTGTGAACTGGGTGAGTTGTCGTTATCGTATGTCACTTTGTTATCGTATGTCACTTTGTAACTCAGGGGAGTGGGTAGGTCACTCACAAGCTGCTAGTGAAATACAAGCAAATTAATTATGCTAATGCTAACAAAACACTGCCAATATTTTTGTCATTTATTTAATTTGTGAAAAGTACAAAAAAACAATAGGCTAGTGGACTGTTATCAACCAAGGAGAGAGCACAAAAAAAGAGGAAAAGTTACACAGTACTGCTTTAAATTGCTCTATACAGTACATTTAGAATGGGATGAATATGAAGCTTAAGTGTCAAATGAAAGGAAAGGTTCACATGATGATAGTGAGACCAGTGATGTTGTATAGTTTAGAGGCAGTGGCTCTGAAGAAAGGACAGGAGGCAGAGCTGGAGGTAGCAGAGCTGAAGATGTTGAGGTTTCTCTTTTGGAGCGACAAGGATGGATAGAAAACCATTATGCAAGCAACCCAAAAGTTAGAAATCCTCTATCTCATTTATATTCTTGAAGTTCCTCACAGACAGGGTCACTTAAATATGCTTTATACCCTAAAGCGGTGCCGTTTATCCTCACTTACAGTCAGAGGAAGACCCACGGGTGATGGAAAACATCTTCATCTCATCTTTCTTCTCGAATATGGATCTTGGAATCTACATTGGAAGGTGCAAAAGTGGGGCCATTCGGGGTCAGAAGACGTGGCCTGTTAGCAGGATATTGTTTCATTTGAGATTAATGTTTTGTCTGGCAAGCCTTCTAAAATGCACTTATCATTTTATCAAACTTCAGAGGACGCTAAAAGCCGTGCCTCACCACACGCGTTTCCCTTTGCCGAGCTCCATCTATCTCCTTGCCTCTTTCTCTGTCCTAATTGATTGAGCAAGCCAGACAATCCCAGGCTGTCTGCACTCATTTCCAGGCAGGCTTGTTTAAGCGCCTCAGACTGGAGTCAGATGGCTGTGCAAAGGACTCGTGTCTCCTAGTGTTACCAGACACACAGGCAGGTCAACAGGAAGATGTAAGAAGACAGGGATTAAAACCCAAAATGCATACAGTAAAGAGGCGAGGGCAGGATTTAGTGGCATCTAATGGGCAAGATGTAATTTGAAAACATACTTCCCAAAAGAGCCACTGAGCAGAAGAACCCTCCCCTTGCTCAAGTGATTGTTCTGAGCAAATTGGCTGGTTGTAGAAGATGATTCTCTGCACTGTTAAGGCAACATATTCAGTAAGAACCATTAGTGGTTAAAAGTTGGGGCTAAATTAAACTAATGTAATGAGGCGGAGCTGGTGGTAGCAGAGCTTAAGATGTTAAGTGAATAAACAAATGTTGATGTTGAGCTTAGAAACAAATGCTGCTTTGTTCAAAAAATGTGAAAAACAAAATGCATCATGGGTTATATACTTCAGCTGCATCCACTCTGATCCACACTTGCTGGAAGTGGGCAGTGAAGTTCAGAACATTGCATAGAATGGGGACACAAGTGCAATTATTCGGACAGGGCCATTGTTCCAGGACCATCCCATCAAAGAACCACCTTATTATGTTGTCATATGTGTGAACCTTATGGATAGATATTGATGAGAAGGATCTGGTTTATGGATACTCAAAAAGTTGTTGGAGAATGTGATATTTGTTGCTTCTGCAGGGACGGTCCTGGAACAATAGGACGGTAAAGATGTTCCTGGGATGTCCGCAACACTGGGAAGGCAGATTGTGTGACATGGTTTGAGATTGTGTGGACGTGTACAGAGGAGGAATAGTGAATATGAGCACGGAATGATGATGAAGTTAGAGGTTGCAAACTTCTTTCATACTTCAAACAGTGCTCAAAAGAAATCCCCATAACCACCTGTTTTTCTGTCATGGTAATCATCAGAAAAGGTCACCTGTCAGAAGATGACTATGATGGATTTAGGTGTCAAAAAAAAGGACCCTGAAAAAAACAAAATATTTTTAGACAGCAAGGAGAGGCAGCTTGAGGTCTTTGTTTTAATATTGGATTTTGCTGGTGTTTACGCTCATATTTAGTTGTCAAACTGTGTACCGCGTCAACTGTCACTTTTTATCTCTTGTCCTCTCACTCTCATTTGATTCCTCTTTCTGTTCCTCCTTCCTTTCCTTGTCCTCTTGATATCTCCTTTCCTCACTTGCTCCTCTTCCTCGCTGACAGGCTGGTAGTAACAGAGCAGCAGACTGTGAAAACAGAGGAGAGACTTGTGTTGTGGTTGTTAGTGTGTGCTTCGTCCTGTTTGTCTGTGAAGGCTGGCAGGATAATTAACTCACATTAGACACATGAGAACTGGAGGCATTTTTTGATGGCTCTGTCAAATGGTTTTGTTTGGAAAATACAACAGACAAGACAATGTTTTCGGCTAGAGACATGGTTATAAGGTTATGAATATTCCAAGTATACATTTCTTCTAACCAGTACAGTTTTTGCAACAATAATTCAGTAGAACCAGAGCCATTGGGCTAAGGTTTTGCTACATGTATTTCTAAAATGCCACCTCAGTAATTTATAATGCTACTTCTTTCAAAGCATGGTTAATAAAACAGTTTATTGATGCTACCAAACAAAATATCACCACCCTTCTTATTGAAAGACTAACTATTGTCTGGTTCAGTTTGCACAAACTTTTCGGGCTTAGAAACAATTCATTTTTGTTTTGAACACAGTTGGTTTGCCTGACTGTATTCTTGGCAAGCAGCAACCCTTTGTTTGTGGATAATTTCTGAAACACTTTACCAGCTAATAGTAAAATAGTGTTAATTTAACAAAAGAATGACAGTCTGATTGAAAAATGTCTGGTAAAAGAGTCACAAACTTTCAACCACAATCAGCTTTGATCGACACAATTACTCATTGTGTCAACACTATTTGGTGCCATTATTCCATACCTAAATCAATACCTCCACCGTTTGCTTTTCTTGTGCGCCGCGCCAATAAAGCAGATATGAATTTGATTGAACTGGAACCGAGGAGAGCGATAAGGAAGAATGAGCCGGTGACCTTTCATACCGTTTGAAATGTCAGAGTTGTCTTTATCGTTGACTCTAGTGTTTGGCTTAAGTTGGTGCCAGTTAGGTCCCCGCTTCTGAATCATCACTTTGGAGTGCTGCTGATGTGGGAGATATAGCCTCCAGAAAAGAGGCTTATTATCTGCTGTTAAGGTTAGATGTTGGAAGCACTCAAAGGAGGGAAGTTTATATTCTGAAAAGTCACGTACTTGAAAGGGAGGGGAGGGGGGGGGGCATGGTGGGAATGGGAAATGGGAAAGGTATTTATGTAGCGCTTTACCTATGACACAAGTCACTCAAAGCGCTGTACACAGAAGGGAAGGGGTATTTCATTTTTTTCATATTTACTCCATAGTCGGTGGTGGTAAGCTACATTTTGTAGCCACAGTTTCCCCTGGGGTAGACTGACAGAACCACAGCTGCACACATCTGCACCAATGGACCCTCCGACCACCACCAACCACTCACACAGGCTTCCTGGTATTTCCCCAGAGGTCTCCCATCCAGGTGCTGACCAGGCCCTACCCTGCTTAGCTTCTGAGGTCTGACAGGATTGGGCATCCACAAAGCAGTATTGTGGCAGAGTGGTTAGTGCTCTTGCTTTCACCTTTGGGCCGACTGACTATGATCTTAAAATGTGTTCAACTGTTTAGCCTTCCATGTGTTACTATTCTCTCCACTGTCCAAAGACATTAAACTGTGACTCTAAATTGCCCTTAGTGAATGAATATGAGAGTGAATGGCCGTCTGTCTGTATGTGTCTCTGTGTCAGCCCTCCAACTAAGTAGCCACTGCCCGAGGCCTATAGTGGCTGGAACAGGCTCTAGTCACCGTGACCCAAAATGGAGAGAAGCAGAAGATGAATGACTGAATGAAACATACATGAAAGCACAAACTGGCTCCAAAATACCTTTTAAGGTTATACAGAAGGACCCTATTCTCCCGTCGCCTTTCTACCTGGGTGACCTGGTCTTATCTAAGCTGTTTCCTATCACTCCCTCGGCCACCTCAGCCAATGGCAATAACCCTGTGTGTCGTACAACTGTGTGAAACCGTCACTGTGATCTCACATCACTCAGGAGCCGCCGAGCTACACTTTGACATTCCACACTGCCTTCCTCTCTCTGGCAAAAATAGATATGTAAAACGACAAGCTCCTCTCTTCCCTCTCCTCTCTTTCCCACGCACAGTTCGCCTGAGCCGGTGGGGAAAAAAAGGGAAAGGTCTGTGGTCTGTGTCAGTGCGGATGAGAGAGAGTCAGCGCCTGTGAAGAAGACTGAAATATCTTTGTTTAGGCAAATAAGACACAGGCAGGAGAAAGGCTGCAGGGAGACTAGGCTGGGGCTGTAACTGTATTGATCTCAGGTAGATAGAGTTGTATTGGCTTTAGAGCTGGATTTATTGTTAGCCTATGATACTGTATTAGAACAATTAGTGTTGGGAAGGAAATTGGTTTTATTTTGGTGCTGTGTTTTCAGTATTTCAGTACAAGTACATTTTGTTATGCTCAGGTTAAAGGTCACAGATGGCTTTAACAGAGATAAAGCCACCTGTGACAGAAATAAAGGCACCCTGCAAAATGGCCAGTTAGTTGCAGGCCTGACAATAAGGGACGCACAATGACAGACACCCATTAACTTTCATATTCATTATAGTATATAGTACTGAAAACTCCTGACCAGCATCCTGGCTCAAGATATGGAGAAGGGATTGTCACTGTAAATCTTTCACTTACTTAGGCATAGATTGGCATCGGCTGTTGCAATCCTTTCCATTTATCTGGGCTTGGGATTGGCACAGATTGAGGCTGGAGTTTTGGCTCCACATTAGGTAATTGAACCCCTGACCTCCTGCTCAAAAAGCAGGGTAATTACCCAGTGATTAAAAAAGATAACAATGTTTAGCATGTGTTGGAACATTTTGGCAAATCAGATGCCTATGTAATAAGAGAGATTGCTACCTTTTGAATAAAGGACACCTCTAATGGGTTTAAAGCTACTGCAGGTTGAAGGAGGATGAGAGTTTTGTGTCTTCTTGCCGAGGATCAAGACAGTTGGAACTTGCTGGCAGTGCTGAGGGGCAGAATGAAGGACAGCCAAAGTACTCTTGGGACTATGAAGGTTAGCGACTGAGATGTGGCTAACCTTGATAGTCCCAGATGCACAAGATTTATTGGAAAGTCTCTACTTGATGCAGCAGACAGATAAAGAAGTGGCCATTCTTAATGGACTCTGCAGCCAATATACTGTTACACATTTAGATTATGTTTAATGGGAGTTTGTGAAATTCTCTTTTATCTTTTCCCATTACTATCTTCCATTATTGATGCCGTACAATATAGTGACTGCCACTTTAGCACCATTTTAAAATTCATTATAGCACATTGTCTAAATTCACTGTGATAGCTAGCAGTATTTTAAATAAAACACCTTGCAGATGTAATGTAATGAGGATCTCTGGGTATACTATTCCATATTGCAATATAAGAGGTGAAAGATGTTTTTAATTATGTTTCATTATGCATATAGTACTTCTCAGTGCTGCAGTTAGGACAAACATTCCCAGAGCACGTCTTCCTGAATATTGCAGTGTCTTTCAAATTTCGTAACTTTCTCCCAGCTTGTTCTACATCTCCTTTATTTTCTCTTGTAAGATAAAGAGCTTGCACAGAACTATTTTTTAGCAAATTTGCATTTCTTATCATCACTGCATCAACTCATTTTAGTTTAGCTGAAACATACACAAAGACATCCCTTGAAAGTTGTCCTCATTTACAAGATTGTTTTGTTGTTTTTGGTTTGTCACAGTCTGTCGTTTCCAGCTTTGTGACAGTTTGCATCTCTTTAGTGTCATAGCGGTTTGTAAAATGTGTCTAAAACTTAACATTATTGTGTTTTAGACACATTTTTATGCTCTTCTAAAAACATAAACCAGTTTGGCATGCGCATATTAGCGTTAAACAGTCAAAGGTCAAAACTGTATACCTAATCTTAATGAATATCCTGCTCAAACAAACTACATTTTCTTTGCTTATCAACTCCTCAGATTTTAAGTTTCAAATTTATGCTCATCATTTTAGACCCATCTCTAAATACTTATTTGTTTATTTGTTTGTTTGTTTATTTGAGGATCCCCATAGTCTTTACCATGGACTATTCTTCCTTGGGTTCTTTTAAAAATGCATACAGTATTACAGAAAATTTGAACAAACATAACAATTATTACATAGCAAATTCATTTACTTTACCAGTAATTCTAAGTTTCAAAAGGATTCAAAAGAACAAAAGAGGCAAGACAAAATGTGTATTGTAGCATTTAGTTGGATTATTGGATTATAGGATCATTATGAATTATTTAGGATTAGCTTTAAAACTATCATGATTATTTATTAACATTATTTCTGGAGGCAACCTATTCCAGTATGAGATGGCTCTGTATGTAGCTGTTTTTTTAAGGGCATTAGTTCTTGGCAAAGGTAGAGTGAAAGTTACAGTACTTACAAGTTGTTTTTTTAATCATTTTACTACTGCATTTATGAGGTAGTAAGGCTTCCAATAAGATTAATCTTGAAAGTACACAACCCAAACTTTACCCTACCTTACCACCAAAGCTTTTTAGTATTCTGTCTCAGGTCAAAATATGCATGCTAATTATTCTTTAAGAAATATTAAACTTAATGCTCTAATCCTTTAGTTGTATTATGTAGAAATTGGATGTAACATGGGAAGACACTGATAAAATATATGTTTAATCCAACCACAAGGCGTCCCAAGCCAGTGTACTCTTTGTGCAAGTCCCAAGCCTGGATAAGTGAAGAGGGTTGTGCCAGGACGGGGAATCACTGCACACTAGGAGGGAGTTGATTTGCTGTGGCGTGGAAGGAAAGCAAAGCAGTTTGGTAAAATATCTGTACACACATGAACTTGGCATGGGAGCAGGTCTGTGTTTGAACTCTTTGTTTTGACCGCGTTCAGATGAAGCTCATAAGGCCGTGACCAACAGAGTGTCAGTGTGTCCGAACGCTGCGGGGATGACAGATGGCCCCCGTGGCTCCTCCCTGCTGGATGCCCCTCTCTCTGTGATGGATGTGGGATGGAGAGGAGACCAGGGTCTTTGGATTTCATTCTCTCACTGCTGTTCACTTGCTCTTATTGATTTAGGGATGGTGCTGGTGATGGGCTCAGAGACAGTGTGTGTGTGTGTGTGTGCAAGAGGAATGTGGCTTGCATTTTACTCCTTTTATTTTAATTGATGAATCATGCCCTAAAGAACATTGGCAAACGACCAGAACTTTATCTAAATGCATCCAGATTGCAGATCAGATGATAAGCAGCACTTCTAGCACCGTACAACAGCTTATAAATGATTGCACATTAAACTATCATCAGGGCCACTGAGCCAACGTGTCTGCCAGTGTAATGCAGTGCACACATGGCAAACGTGTGGTTGCTAAGATGATTATAAAAATAAAGGTGACCAATGCTTTATAGGTGTGGTCAGTTATCAGTATGCAACAGTGTAAACTTGTTTTTTTTTTTCTAAAACATATTTTACTTCTCACATTTAAGGACTATTTTTTTACTTTTTTAAATATTAAGTCTATAAATGTGACCTTACTAAATAGTTTACTGTTGCATAATAGTATTAATTGTACTTGTAGTTGTAGAAATTGTACTAGTAGATTTAGTACTAGTAGTTGTAGTTGTAGAAGTAGTACTAATAGTTGTAGAAGTAGTTGTAGTAGTACCGGTGGTGGTACAAGTAGTTTTAACTGTGCATTTGCAAAAAAAAAACAACTTTCAAATGTACTTTTTTTTACCAGTATTTTGTTACTTTTATACAAGTACCCTTGGGCAAGACACTTCACCCACATTGCGGCTGGTTGTCAAAACAAAGCTGTTGTAAAAACAAGCCAAATCAGGACGCGTTTGATATGTTGTGGCGACCCCATTGAGTATTTACTTCTCCTTCAGTAATACTATACATTTGAAGGAGCAGTACTTTTACCACAGTACAGATTCAGAGTACTTCTCCCACTTCTCTCAGTATCTGTATAGTGTCTTTTCGCAGTGAGCTGACACCAGTATAAATGATCACACACGTTGTTCACAGGTGTTTGGCGCTGCAGCAGGATTTATTGGAGTTGTCCCATCACAACACAATGGGCTTTTGGGACAAAGAGGTGGGGCTAAATCACAGGGTTTCTGACACTGGATGAATAGCAGGCCAGTGTGTGTTGACCCCATGTTACTGTGTGCTGTGTGATGTATGAAAAAATATGAGTATTTATTACAGCTCGGCGGCATGACTCCAAATCAATAAGTGGGATTTATTTCTGCTTTTTATGTCCATCTCAAAAAAATGAATGAATGTTTTTTTTTTTATCCATAGAGATATTTGTACATAAATTGACCAGCCCTACTATTTATTACATTAGTCTAAAATCTATTTGAAATGCAACAAGTGGCACTATTTTCATTTAAATAAGCATGCAGGATATATTTTGTGTTGAGTATTCTGGCTTTGTTGTGCCGTTTGCCATTAGCAGGAGCAATAATGACAAAACAACCTTAGCACTAGTAACAAATTTTGCATGTAGCCCTAAGCTCTTTATGCTACCTTTTTACCATCTGTGCGTAATATCTTATTCATGCAGAATTTTCAGTACCTAATACACTTAGGAGATGTATTGGAAATGGCAGGTCACGTCATTTACAAACAATAAATTCGTCTATAATTAGTTTTTTTCAAAGTACCACCTCAGAAAACATCTAGCTTTCCAAGTACCACCTTTAATGAACATAAGCTTGTATTTAGTTTAGTAATGCATTACTAAAAAAAATACAAAGCATGGACTAAGCCAGGACAAAACCTTGACTAAAAAAGGTTGAATCAAAGGCTATCCCTGGAATAAAACTGCCTCTGAATCAAACTATAGCAGGACTTGAACTTGAAAACACCTGAAAACCACCAGAAGGAGGCCACGCACCACAGTTTGAGAACCACTGACCTATATAGTCTTAGATCTACATCCAACATGATTTTACAGGGGGTTGAACTGATAATTTCAATCTTTTTGGACTTACTTTCATGTGACATGGCTTTGACTCAGTTTAGCCACTTAATTTGTTCTGTTTTCACCCCGGATACCCTTTGTAAAAAAAAAAAAAACCCTCTCAGTTTAATGGGGTTTGGGACCAGCATGACCTTCTGTATTTTAGTTACGTGTACCTAAACAAATGTTGAATAGTAACTGCCAGTAAAGAAGACATGTCTAAATTGTGAGTCCATATTTCTAACTTCTCAAAAGTAATGATTGTGTTATCATTATGCCGCTCTTGTCTCTTTTCCCAATTTTTCACATCGGTTTTCCTTCTGTAATTGAATTGGGAGTCCAAAAGTACACTGTGAAAATCCATTTCCATAATTCTTTAATCAAAGTATCGATCGTCTTGTTGGCACTCAGTTGAACAGGAGTCGCTGGAGGTTGCCAGATATTGATGGAATCCCCCAAGTTAAGCCCCACTTGTCCCTAATGAGCCCTGGATAGACCCACTCCCACTCCTACACACACACAAACACACACACACGCGCACACACACACACACACACACACACTGAGTTTTGTGATGTGTTTATCTTCACTTTGCAGCTCAAGGGCATTAGGAGGAAAGAGGAGAGTAGGGATTTTAAGTGCAGCACTTGTTGTAAAGACTCTTATTAATATAAAAACCATAGGCCTACATCTTTTACAGTTTTAACAAGTCCAATATTTCTTCACAATTCATGCTTTTAATTCATTATTGTTGTAACCCCTAATATACACAGTATTGTTGGGTAATTTTCCCATTACCACTTTCCAGATGTGAAACCAATTCAGAATCAAAAATGTCTAGAAAAAAAATCAAAC
Organism: Bostrychus sinensis; assembly: GCA_020698575.1. NCBI lineage: Eukaryota > Metazoa > Chordata > Actinopteri > Gobiiformes > Eleotridae > Bostrychus > Bostrychus sinensis. The sequence goes on along the minus strand of CM036240.1, from coordinate 14,352,101 downwards.
TGGACAAGGTAGACTGCAACTGGTCAGCGGGTGTTACCTAAATGTAATAGAAGGACATAGATGTATAAGAGAATTGTTGTAGGGTCAAATAATTCAGCCACAACAAGCCATAAACCAGTACACACTGTTAGGGTTCGAGGAACACAGGAGGACACACTCTTTCCCAGTCCCAACCCCAGATAAATTGAGAGGGTTGTGTCTGTCAGGGCATCTGGCATAAAACCTACATACCAATACCAATATGTGAATCACCACATACTAGGAGTTAGACATTTTGTTATTAACTATGGAAATAATAATTGACTATTGAATTAGATGATTTGCTGTGGCGACTCAGCAAAGAAAAAGATAAAAATAAAGATAATGATGTATTGGTTGCCATTAGCTTTAACTACTATAGTGGGATATACAGTGGTGAACCTAACAGGCTATCATCATTTACCTTAAATACAGTATCATTACTAGAAGCACTCGGAGAGTTCAGACCTCCACCAAGCCATAGGGCCATTCACCTGAGAAAAACCCCTAAAGGCCCAGATCTCACTTAATAAGTATTAAAGATACATCAAATATGTGAGCATAATACTGAAAGAGAAAAACCTAGCCTTTATTTGGAGTTATTTGAAAGTCTGTAGCTACATTTGTTGCTGTGCAATATCCAGTTTCATAAGTACCCCCTATATTTAGAACCTTCTGGATCACCAGAACCAGAATATCAACATGATGCGGGTCAAACTATGTCAGATTATAACATCTACCATGATGTCATCTTGTAATTATTTGCCAATGCCTGGGCATTATATTTTGTTGAGTCTGAAGCTGTAATGGCAAAATTAGCCCCATCTCCAAATAGTAAAGAATCCTTTTTAAAAAATTCCTGGATCTCAATGGTGATCTGGATCATCCCCAAAATGTAAGCACTTGTTCCTTATTCCATTTCTGACATTTCCTGAAAATTTCATCCAAATCCATCCATAACCTTTTGAGTTATGTTGCCAACAAACAAACAAACAAACACACAGACAAACAAACACACAGGCAGACCTACAGACAGACAAACCAACGCCACTGAAAACATTACCTCTACCTTGGTGGATGTATTAATACGGTATATGATATGTAGCAAGTTTATCCAGTGATTTTTCCTACTACTTATGTACTACCTATCCAGGCGGGTGAACTACTGTAGTCCTATGGGCTTTCTACACCCTGGACAATTATTCTTAGAGCCTTTTATGTTTTCAGCCATTGCTATTTTCAAAACACTGAATGAATATTTAATGCAACAAACTATATCAATATATGCTTTTTTTTTTACTCAGACTTATATGATCATAGCAAAAGCCACCATTATGGCCTCTGGATATGGACCATATAGGCTCTTCAACAATCTCATATTACTGCTTTGAATGTTATGCCTTAAGCTATGGGTAATGGTGTTTGTTAGCTGCAAAAAAAAAATGCTTTTATCTATACCATTTTGCAGTTTGCTTTCTTTTTCAGCTTAAATTCATTCATCCATCTTCTCACTGTCCACTATGTGAGTTTTGTTTTTTGTTTTTTTATCCATCACTTGGGGGCACTCTGGGATTAAATCAAAATCTCTCAATCCTGACCATAGTGACAACACAATCCCTCCTGAGAGTGCACACAGACACAGAGAGAGAGCACTGAAGAGGTGGGCTGGCAGTGTGTGCACTGGGACAGCGGGAGGGAACACTGCACCGGGACAGTGAAACAAGATATTAAGAAGTGAAAGATTACAGTATAGAGGTTGTGGGTTTGATTCTCAAGCTTGTCGACTAGTACGGTCTCTCTGGGTGGAGTCTGCAATCTCCTACCTGTGGGTTTTCTGTGAGTACTCTAAAATTTGAGTCCCGCGGTTGGACCAGATGTTGACCACTGATAAAAGTTGTTCTTTTTATTGTTAGTTTTTTTTACCAACAAATAAGAGGCCACAGAGGGACAACACAGTAGTAGGACAGTAAATTTCATACAATATTAAGCAATGTTAGTGAAAAAATCTTGCTGTCAGTGTTTTTGAATTGATATTGTAGCTTCATTTATCTCAGGCGAGCCACACTCGGCACAGTTCATTTACTCGTTCAAACATCGTCCAAAACAAACAATATGAACAGATAAGTGAATCACTGTGTAGCCCGACTGGACCGAGCGGTTTGATATCACACCAAGTGTATTAGATATCGCTGCTCTGTGTTTGCTAAGTCAGAGGCTGGGTTAGCGCCTTACATATTAACAAGCCATGTCCCTGTTGAGTCTAAAAATACCTGAAAAGGGATTTAATTCAAAGACAAAAATCTGGTGAGAGGTTAACAGAAGGAGCCAGCTGCGTGTGTTTACATCGGCCGGTCCTCTTGCCTTAGTCTTTATCTTTGCTTTAATTGAGAGAAGTCTTCAGAGGCCAAAGTAAGCACACCTGCTCCCCGCGTCGCCTCCGAGTGTCTGTGTGTGACCAAAGTAAAATCATGTCTTTCTCGAAACTAAAGCAGGTAAAGCTTCAGGAGACCGGCTGCAAAATCCATGGAGATGACAACAGAAAAGTGGTGATAAATATTTATGGGTCTATTGTTCCTTCAAACGGCAGATGGTGCGACTTGGATACATCATCAGTGTTGAACCCAGGGTCAGAGGGGGGTTTGGGGGTTGAACCGGCAGACAAGCTCACCTGGCCCACCCAGCTGGGGTCCAGGACGATAACACGGTGGATCCCACTGCTGAACCACAGCCACTGCAACCTGTTTGTCTGGGTAAATATTTTGGGATTATCAATGACACATCAAGACTTTTTTAACTAGAAGATCAAAAAAACATGCTTAACACTTAAGCTGAATTACAACAGTTTCAAGTTTCACAAAAGCAGTGCACATTATTGTTAACATTTTCTGCATTATAATAGCAACAAGAAACAAAGCCAAAGCCAAAGTTATTCAGACAAAACTGAGAAAAGTTGTCCATCTAAGCTGCTGCAGAATCAAACAAAATCCGAACTAAAGTTGTTTTACTCATCTGCAGCTATAGGCATTTTTATTTTTGGGACATTTTAAATTTTCCCTTCACAAAGCCATTAATGTAAACCTGATAACTGATAATCATTAAACCATTTTAAAAACATCTTGTGACAGGTCAGTGGCTTACAAAATTTTAAGTTGGTATGAAGTTGACAGTCAGACATTACAACCAAAAATGTGAATCTATTTTATAAACCCTCCTACTATGCATTTCAGTGTCTCACATTTTTTTCCTCTAACCTTTGCCAGATGCAGTTAGTTAGAAGTTTCCTGAACCTCTCCTGTCTTGCTTGTCCACTCCTTCTGTTTTGCCCTGTCTTGACAAAGAGGATGTTGCACCTTGTTAGTTGCTTGTATCTTTACTCTGACTGAAGGTGTCATCCACTGCCTTCAGGTCCTGATCAGATCATCCCCACTTGTACCTCCCTCTCCACGAGGCTGTAGGGCCCTGTCACTCTGTAGACTCACTCAAAAAAACTTTCTGGGTACTTAGGACACAGAGGTGTTGCAGGGCCCCGAGCTACTCATTTGAGAGGACACAGACATTGATAGTAGCTTAGTCTGACTACCAAACTTCTGCAAGAGGACAGGCAGGTAGTGCAGTCCCAATTAGTGCAAGCTCCTACCTCTGCACTGCCACCATCTTTATCCAGAGTTCAACTTCTGTCCCTGCTGTCTCCATTTCTAGTTAATTAATTGTACTGGAGTTAAAATATAGTTTTATCTTAATTTTATTGGTGTTGGTTTATTTGTTGGTTTGTTACTTTGTTGGCAAGAAACTCAGAAAGTATTGGTTGGAGGTGGGGGGTGGGGGGTGGGGGGAGGGGGGGGCAGCTTTTGGTTTGGTCGCTGGTAGGGTTGAAATGCTTCTGCCAAAAGGGGTCAGTAAAGGAACGAATGACTTGACTGTGGTGGTGTTTTATAGCTTTTACTTGTTCTAATGTATCATAATTAAGCTTTGGTCTTGACTATTACTTTGTTCAGGTTACTTATTGTAAAAACTAGAGATGCAATGATTTGGTATTAGTATATTTTCCAACATAATACAACATGTACTTTGATTGGGCATCCTTTAGTAGTAATAATGTGTATAATACTGTCTGGACACTAGTTCATCGGTGAAATTTTATGTTTGTTGATGACTGGATCTGAGCAAATACTGTATGTAACTGTCAAAGTCAGACTGGTCTAATTAAAAACAAACTACAGTAGCATGTTATGTTATGACCTATAGCTTCACCTTCTTTTGCTGCCTTTTGAGACCACTTGCTTGCTTTAAATGTATTCACGTATACTACTAATCAGTACCTTTAATTTCACAGGCAATGTTTCTGGCAGTATAACAATATGAAACTATTTTCTCTTTTCGTCCCTTAAGACATTTGTAATATATGCCCTAAATTGCTATTGACCCAAGATTCTGCTCTACATTCATCAATCTTTTTTGTTTATTTCTGTACAGTGCACAATGACACTTTATTTAGACCATTTCTATCCTTTTTTCAGAAGTTAATGTTATATATACTGCCTTGTTATTTTTAAATGAATTGCAGATTGCCTGTAAAATATATGCATGTGTAGGTGTGTTAGGTAATTTTTGGATAATATAATGGCAGGCTGGGATCGTCTCTGAGGATACGTATAAAACAGATGCTAGTTTTATCTGTAATTTCTGATTACAATATTCAGTTTCACACTAACAAAAGGGTGCCATTCCCATGTGAACTCCACAAAGCAGTCTTTAATACATGATTACTGCAGACATGCTCTGTAAATAGGAACTGTTTGTTTTTGGTCTGGGTGGACAAAGCGTTCCCATATAATTTGTGTGTAATTGTGTCTCTTGAAATCTGCCTCAGTTCATTTTTAAATGGCACACATCCCTGAAATCTTTGATTTATTTCATAGATTTTACACCAATTCATGTATTATTATATGGTTATATGTATATGGAAGGTTGATGTTTTTTGTTTGGATGTCAGTGGGTTAGTTAGCAAGCCTCAGGCTGCTCCCATTCTTTTAAGGGTCCAGAGTCATTTGCATGGCATAGGTTTTTACACCAGATGTCCTTCCTGACAAAATATTCTCTATTTAACCACTACACTAACAGGGAACATTTTGTCAAAAAATACTGGTCAGATTTGGATGAATGGAAGGCTCCGCAATGGGCCAAACAGGAATTTGGAACACCATTTGGATTCAGGATTTCCTTTCTGTTCTTTTGCAAGATAAGACCAAAATACTCCATCCACAAGAGGTCAGTAAAGAGACTATTTTGTGTGTGATTTTTTTTTTTTTTTAACCATTCTGACATAGGACTTATATAGTGGGTAGAGCATATACCTCTGTTCTAGTAGATCCCTGGCTCTAATCTAGGTTTTGGCACCATATCTGTACCATTGTGAGGGGCCAAAACATTTACTATCTAACTAGCCACATGGGGTCAGCAAGGACCAAATTATATAGAGCATTTACCCATAAACTAAAAGAACCCTGAATCTTTTTTATTGTGAAATAGGCTAAAAATTACTAACTTCCTAAATAACCAGTAAAGAAACATCTGCATTATATCTTTACTGTTGCAAGATAGGGCCAATGTCTTTCCGTAGGTCCTTTTTTTCCCCATTTCATTTCATTTTTTATAGCCTCTGATCCCATTCTAGTGGCAGGAGTATTCAGTTGGAAGAATGTTTAATATTAATGGAAGCTGAATGGAGCTGGTTACAGGAGTATTGTTAAAGGTGTATAGCCATCAATGGGACTCTGGTTTCCCTATTACAATAAAAAGGAGGCCACCTCTGGGCGAGTGGCCAGTGAAATGATTGAATCTCTTTCATGTTAGACCCGGGCTATGGATGCCTTTGTTTGGGGTCGTAATCAATCTATCCCATTTTTTCAATTAAACGTCTAGACAGCATGGTAAAGCAGTGGTTTGGAGTGAATATCGCCACACTAAAAGCTCTGAAAATGCATCCCGACTTTACGAGACTGTTGTTTAATTGCTTGTAAGACAAAACATTTCAGTAGCAGCGTTGTAATGTTCCTTGCAATCACAACCCTGCTCGGGAGACTTTATATCACTTGTGAATGGTGTTTAGTGGGAGATTAAAACCACAATGTGTTCCTATCACAGTGAATTGTTTTCTCTCTTGGGACGAATCACTCAGACGTCTGCTGCACCTTTATCTCGGCTTTATCTCCAGCCACATTTGGAGCACATTTCACTGGCTCAGAGGCTGTAGTGATTGTCTTAAAGCATCCTGATGACATGACGTCTGTAGCCTGGCCACCGCAAAGCATTTCTCTTTTTCTTCCTCTTTCTGGCGCATCTCTCACAAATCCTCTGCACAGTGCTTTAAACAATCTAATAAGAGCAATACTTTTTTATAAAATGGGCTTTAACCCAATTTTATTGAATCTCTAAATATGTTTTTTTTTTTTTTTTACCTCAGTTGCCAAGTGGATAGTAGCTGTTGTAATTGTTGGAATAATGGTAGTAATAGTAGTAGTAGTAGTAGCTGTTGTAGTTGTAGTTGTTGTACTAGTACTAGTAGTAGTAGTAGCAGTAGCAGTAGTAGTAGTTTTTGTAGCTGTATTAATAATACTAGTTGTAGTTGTTGTAGTACTAGTAGTAGTAGTTGTTGTAGTTTAAGTAGTAGTACTTTAGTTGTTGTAGTTGTAGCAGTAGTTGTAGTTGTTGTAGTTGTAGTAGTAATAGTTGTTGTTGTAGTTGTTGTAGTAGTACTAGTAGTAGTAGTAGCAATAGTAGTAGTTGCCAAGTGGATAGTAGCTGTTGTATTTGTTGGAATAATGGTAGTAATAGTAGTAGTAGTAGTAGCTGTTGTAGTTGTAGTTGTTGTACTAGTACTAGTAGTAGTAGTAGCAGTAGCAGTAGTAGTAGTTTTTGTAGCTGTATTAATAATACTAGTTGTAGTTGTTGTAGTTGTAGCAGTAGTTGTAGTTGTTGTAGTTGTAGCAGTAGTAGTTGTTGTTGTAGTTGTAGTAGTAGTAGTAGTAGTAGCTGTACTAGTGTAGCAGTAGTGTTGATAGTAGTTGTAGTGAGAATAGTCTGAATTTCCTTTGGGATCAATAAAGTATTTATCTAATCTAATAGTATAAGTAGTAGTTGTAGTAGCAGAAGTAGTAGTTTTAGTAATATTACTTAAAGTGGTACTAGTAGAAGCAGTAAGTACTTTGTACCTTCTAAGTAAACATGATATTAATTTTTTATAATTTTTTTTTTTTACTTTGACTTTAACAATTATGTTGAGAACTTGTACTTCTTCTTGATTAATATTACTTTGCAGTAACAGTACTTAAACTTGAGTAGATCTGGAGTACTTTTTCCACCACAAAGCATTTATCTCCTTCTGGTTCATTCTTCCTTTGTCTCTCTCACAAAACCCCCACACAGTACTTTGTCATTAAAGACTGAAATCTAATAAGAGCGATGGCTTCAGTTTAATGCCCAGGTATTGGATATTTGCCGGAACAGAAAACAGCAGTGATATTCTATAAAACATGTTCTGGGAAGTGAGGCTCAGGGCCATGTCTGACCTTGTACAAAGAGCCAGGCTGAGTCTATGGGGAAAGTTGAGCAAAGTCAAGTCGGGCTGCTCCAAACCTCACAAATACACAGCATGCATGCATACAGTAGACTCATTAGATTATATTGCTATGTATGTCCAATATAAGAATATGTTGTAATGAGATGTACAACAATGAAAATTGTCCAGTGCATTGTCCACTGGCTGTAGGGTCTCACTGCAGTAATGAACAGGACCCAGTCTTGTCCTGTTTGCCCCAAAACTTGAAAAAATAGCAAGACGAAGACCTTGATCCAGGGGAAAACTTGTTAGCTACCACTGTGGGAAAGTCACTCTGTGTAATTTTAATCAATTCATCCCAAATGCAAAAGTCAGATTCAGTAATCCGGAAATTATTTTGTTTATGAAAAAAAAAAAAGTTAATCAAGAAGCAAAAACGACACACTACTTTTAATGAGGTCTTTAAAACAAGACTCAGGATTACCAAACCACATTGGGAAGTACTGACACCAAAAATGCTGGGATTAATATTAATTGTTATTTTATGTATTCTTATAATTCATCAACACAACTTAGTTATTGCCTGGTCAGTGAAATCCATGCTACCTTTAGTGGGTTGGTATTGGTTAACTTTAGCACATTTTTCACTTGAAATAAATAATTTTTAATCAGTTGTAACTGGTTACTTTTATGAATGAATGAATGAATAAATCTGCTGTCTATCCAGTTGCATTCAGGGGTAGTTTAATTTGTACATACAACTGTCCTGTCTACAGCAAATGTTGTCCATCAAAGATCAGAATAATTCTTCTATTATTATTATTATTTTATATATATATATATATATATATATATATATATATATATATATATATATATATATATATATATATATATATATATATTTTTTTTTTTTTTTTTTTTTTATTTGTTTGTTTGTTTTAAATACTATGCCTTATAATAAACAATGCAGCTTTGTATGTACATATGTAACTAATTGGAAATAATTTTAAAGCTGCACTTTAAAGTTTGACCCTTTGAAGTTACTGTAGTTTGTTGATTTTAAACTTATTAGCTGCATATAAAAAATCCTGCTGTGTAATAAATCCAATAGGATATGTTAAATTATATACATTGATTGGCAGGAAAAGTCCTCTTAATCAACTCTATACATATGGCACAATCCTAACAAAACTCTTGTTAACCCATATTTAGCAAAGATTACTTGCTGTTTACACCAACACTTGACTGAAGTGTTTTTGTGGTTAGTTTTGTGTGTGTTGGGCAGTAGCATATGAAATCATAATCAATGTGTTGACTAGTGCCACACTCGCACCTAGAGGGAAGAGCAGATTAAAGGCTGTCTTGGTGGATGATTGAATTAAAGCCTGTTATTAAAGATGATAATGAGTATGTGAAAGCAAACATTACGCTTTGATTACTACTCTCATCAAGAGGTAATGTTTAGCTAAGTGCAAAACAGCTTATTAAATGTGCAAGCTTATCAGGCAAATAGTATTGGTAAATTAACCAGCGGCTCTCTCACGACTGTGCACTGTAGTCAAACCGTTTTCCCACTTATTAATTAGATTAGAGTTCACTCATCATTGCAGAGCTGAGAGTGGCAGTAACAGAAGACTTGTGAATTTGTTGAACTGTAACTAATTCAGTAATGTGTGGCCTTTTGTACCTGACTTGAGTGTATTTAGCTCGTTTCTATGTCGGATGCAGCGGTTGGCTTATACACAAAAATAGTGCAATCAGGAAGAAGTAAAGGGTGGAACGTGACTAGGAATTTTTACTCTGTACTTTATTTTGGAGTACTTATTTTTGAGGGATATTTAGTTTCTGAGTACATTTGAGTAGATTCATGAATAAATATTGTTACTTTTACTCAACTAACTGTCTTGAGTTTGATTAAAAGTTGTTGTTTTTTTGTTTGTTTGTTTTTTTACCTTGTGGCGTTGAGGGTTGTGGTTTCAAGTCAAGTTTAGGACAGTATTACAATAGTAGTTTTAGGGTTTGAAAAAAATACTTTTTGTGTAATTTTTTTGAATAGTTTTACTTCTACCTAGTTATATTATTGGCAGCAGTGGTTCTCAAAGTGGGGTCCAGGGCCCCCTGGGGGTCTGCGAAGGTACTGCAGAGGTTGTCTATATTTCAATTCAGTTTTAGTTTCAATCCATTCTTTATTTCATTTCATTTTGGTCCATAACAACACCTAAAACATACAAAAATATAAAAAGACAATTAGTCAATGAAAATATTAAGTACCTAAAAACATTAAGTACATAAAAAGTCTAATTTAAAATTATTTACAGTTATTTACTTGTTTTAAAATATTACTTTAAAAATATTTTTAGCCAACAGTCAGTATTTATGTAATGTTTTTTTATAAAAATGTATGGAGAAAAACATGACATAGTCTTTTGAATAAAGGGAAATTCTATATTTGGGGGTCTGCATGAGATTTTTGGAAATTTAAGGGGGCCATAGCAGTCTTGACTTTGGGAATGGCTGATTTACAGTAACTACATTTATTTGAGTACAGATTTTTTGTATTTTTTTCCCCTCTGCTGCTGTGGGTTTGTGCATGTTGTATGTCAAAGATATCAAAAATACAGTAATGGAAGTAAGTAAATACTTTTAAATAATTTACTCAAGTACATTTTCAATCACTTTAGTGGGAGTTTGTTTTGTTGTTGTTTTTTTCATTGGGTCCAGGTTTGGCAATAGTAGTAGTAGTAGTAGTAGTTGTTGTAGTAGTCTATATATTGTTAATTTTACTTAAATAATACATTTGTTGATAAATCTTAATTTTACATGAGAAATAAAAATGTACACATTTGGACTTCCACCTCTGCATGCAGTGGGCTATATATAAAATTCAGTTTGTACGGGAGGTAGGAAGAGTTTCTCCCTGGGCAGGTAATTTGATTGTGAGCCGCTGTTCCTGTGTGGTGCTGGGGTCACTCATGTAACCAGTCCCTGTTCTAATAAAACCAGGAAGTGTCTCAGGACCAGGGAGCTAAAAAACACCCATTAACTTCTATCCCATCACCATGAGGACAGGTGACCTCCCGACCCTGTAAATCCTCTCCGTGCCCTGATCATGTGACCTGCAGGCTGTCGAGCTGATGACTAGGCAGCTCCAGTCAGAGATCATTTAAGAGGAAACTCTTCAAAGAAAGGCACAAATAGATAAAAGGGAGAAGAAATTGGTTGTTACTATTTCACTTGGCTTCAGAAATTGTCAGTTCAAGGATGTTTGTGATGAGATCCTAAAAGCTATTTTCTGTCTAATGGCATACAGACAGCAAAAAACTAAGTACACAGCTGACAAGACCATCTCTTACTTTGAGAAACTGTTTTAAGAACATTTACTGTTTAACCTGACTCAGTCGCATGCTGACAAGTGATGTATTCTAATAAGTTATCCTTGCAGTTTGGAGACATTGTTAGTGTTCTCCATTCATTTCTAAGGGTGGGGGAAATTAAAAACATTAAAGTAGATGTTTTTAGATGGCAGAAATGAATGGTTGTGGTTTATACATTTGTTCAAAACTACTTTGAATTAATAGCACACAGATCTTTTGGCCTGTTCCGTTTGCTAAAGTGTAGGTTTTATGAAGACTGATGGATTGAATCTGGACATACACTGACAAACTGCTGTGGCCTTTAACTTAGGTGCTAATTATAGACCCTAATTGCTACATCAGATAAAACAGTTGAATGTTTATACACATGCTACTGTTTTTTAACAAGGTTTTGACATTACACATGCATGGTAGTTGGTTATTAGTTCCCAAAAGCATCTTGATTATTCATAATTTGCAAAATGTGGCAGCTAATGTTTATTATTCCATAGATAGTGTATTAAGGTCTGTTTAACCTATGGCATCAAAAGATTCACACTTTTTTTTTTGTTGTTGTGAAATGTTGTGAAAGTTTGTTTGTATGTCTGTGCTTTATTTTACTGATTTTTTTTAACACCAAGGCCATGGACTACAGATGAAAAAATTGCATTTGGCTATATCATTTTTTTCACTCATGTCTCTTTTCAAATAAATTATTCTAATCTAGATCTATAATTGAAAAATCTTTCACTTTTGACTTGAAATTGAATATTCAAATTTCCATTAAAAAAAACCTACACAGATTTGAGAGCCTTTGTTCATTCATTCATTGGTGACTACATCTACATTTACATTAAAATGTTTAATAGGCAAAAACTAGGAGCATTTTTTTACTCATGTCTCTTTTCAAATAAATTATTCTAATCTAAATCCATAATTGAAAAATTTCTCACTTTTGACTTGAAATTGAATATTCAAATTTCCATTTATGAAACCTACATAGATTTGAGAGCCTTTGTTCATTTATTCATTGGTGACTACAACTACATTTACATTAAAATATGTTTAATGTGACAAAAACTAGGAGTATGATGAACTCACACCACATTTGGTAAGGTTTTTATGGGGCAGGATGTTGCAAGTACTGAGTTTTGTTATCAGTATAGATAGAAAACTACTTCTATTTGTACAACAGCATTTTAACTACAAAAAGAAAAACTGCAATTCGTTTTCTCGCTCCCTTTGTCATTTAAAATCCTTTTTTTTTAACATGTTTTTCTTCTCATTTTTCTCTCCTTGCAGTGGGACGCCATTACGGAGATGGACGAGCACAACCGGCCCATCCACACTTTCCAGGTCTGTAACGTGATGGAGCCCAACCAGAACAACTGGCTGCGCTCCAACTGGATCTCCCGCCAGGCCGCTCAGAAGATCTACGTGGAGCTGAGGTTCACGCTGCGAGATTGCAACTCCATCCCCTGGGTCTCAGGAACCTGCAAAGAAACCTTCAACCTCTTCTACCACGAGACTGAGGAAGTTCACAACGTCAAATTCAAACCTACGCAGTACACCAAGATCGACACTATTGCTGCAGATGAGAGCTTCACGCAGATGGATTTGGGCGATCGGATCCTCAAATTGAACACAGAAGTGCGGGAGGTGGGGCCCATGACTAAAAAAGGCTTCTATCTGGCGTTTCAGGACATCGGGGCGTGCATTGCGTTGGTTTCAGTCAGGGTTTACTATAAAAAATGTCCATTCACGCTGAGGAACCTAGCGTCGTTCCCGGACACAGTGCCCCGCGTGGACTCGTCGTCTCTGGTGGAGGTCAGAGGGGCATGCATTGACCATGCTGAAGAACGGGACACCCCCAAACTGTTCTGTGGAGCGGATGGGGACTGGCTGGTACCGCTGGGGAGATGTGTGTGCAGCGTGGGCTATGAGGAGATCGACGGCGCCTGTGTTGGTAAGTTTTGGTTCGGTGTCACTTTACATTGTTTGCATTTATGGAAGACTGTACCACCTCTGAATAGGTTGGGGCACTGAGTAAATTTGTAAATATGAACAGAAGGCAATGGTTCACAAATCTCATGGAATCGTATGTTATTCACAACAGAACATAAACATGTCAGGTGTTGAAGAATAACACAATTTTTTTTTTGCTGGAAAAGGATGGTGGAAATGTGGTTAGCTCTCCTGCCTCACAGCAAGAAGGTCCTGGGTTCGATTCCTGTACTGTGTGGGGCCTTCCTGTGTGGAGTTTGCATGTTCCCTCTGTGTCTGCAAAAGTTTTCCCTACCACCAAAAACATGTACAATAGGTCCCCTTTGAGGCCAAGACTCCCCTGCTAAATAGATTGATAATACAGACCAAACTGTTTTTATTAGTCCCTATTATTATTGGATGTATAGGATGCCTGTGTCAGTTTCTTAAGCTGCACTGCATTAAAAGCAGGCATCGTTCTCGTCACGGAAATCACTGCATGGATTGGCAACACAGAAGTTATTTTCTATAAACACAGTTTGCACAAATCAAGCTGTACATCCTGGTACAGCTGTATCATGCAATAAAGAAACAGCCCTATCTTCTCGGGACCAGTTGGGTTTGTATTTTATAAATGTTGGTTCATTTGCCCATGATACAGCTTTCCATTTTAGCTACTCTTAAATGCCCCTTTTATATGACATCATAACAAGTCAAATCGTGTATTTATCCAGTGTCCTAACTTTCAGAAATGGTTCTGTCTCTAATTTGCATACAAACTTAACCAAACCAGTTTATTTTGATTATAGGTTTTGTGACCTCATATGCATTCTTAAAAACTGAACTTGTCAAACTGCTCATTGCTATGCATTTCCATCTACGGCTTTCATATCAACCTATTTTAGTAACTGATGGTATGCGTTTGTGCTGACTGTACACAAAATGCATTACATTATATCTTTTGTTAATGTTGTTGCTTTCTTATCGTTTGCTTCTCATCCTCCCATAACTACTAACTGTTTAACTACCCAAGTGTAAAATTACATAAGAGTATGTTCCCTATAATAAGCATATCATTTACAAACAATACTAAAAGTGTAGCTCTTGTGTGCTTTTGGTCGTAATAAGCCGGTATGTTGTACTATATATGGTTTCCTGTTGGGAGTGTAAGTCAGTGGTTTGTGTGATGTGTGTTAGTCCCAGGGGCCACCTTGATGTGACAGATTACCTCAGTGAGTTTGATCTGGGCTCTCTGATATAAACTGTGGATTATAAAAGCCGACTGCTCACAGTGGGGAAACTGTGGTACCAACTACATGCCTTCATGATGGTCCAATGAAAGTTCTCTCTAATCCACACAGAGGTTTGGCAATAGGCTTCCAACTGGGAAACACATACACCCTACAGCGGTGAGCTAAATACTACTGCAAATAAACTGAATTTAAAATTAATGTTCTACAGTAAACAGGAGTCGGTTCAGTGAGTTGTTGCTAACATGAAATCCTATGGGTAACTATTGGTTCTTCTTAAATGTACATTGAAAGTATGCATTTTCTCACCTAGTGCTTAAAATAAACATCTCAAACATCAGTGAAATACTTTGGATCTATGTTTTAAAACACTAATGAAAGGATATGTCTCAGTCCAGCTCCTCTGATGAAAGGAGGGTTTTCCAATTTGGCAAATATAGCTTCTTTCATTTTTAAACCATTTTGCCTCCATAGCCAAGTTTCAGTCATCCCTGTCCTCAAAGAAATGACCTTTGTCTGTGAGATGGAATTGTATTATCTCCATTTGGACTGGAATGTGCATTTTTTTCCTTATTTTAAATGTCATTTTTACTACACTACTTATTCCTCTCATTTTGGTCCTCTTATGTTAACACTAATGCCAAAAACTGTTGCATTTGCCCCAAAAATATTACAATATTTTGTTAATGCCCTTTCCAGAAATGCTTTGGAGACTCCATACTGTTTTTCTCGTACCATTTAGAACCAGATGTCCTTGTGGTTGATTACAATTCATTTGGTGACACGAGTAGGTGAGTAGGTTCCCCAGCTGCACACCCAGCTGCAACGCAATCAGCGGAGCAACCGAGGAACTGCAGCCGTGATTAGAGCCAGACTAATCAGTCGGATTGTGGGACAGGTGAAATTTATTCTGTATGTTGAGCTTGTCTTTAATATAGATTGTGGTGCATCCCCCGGCAACAGAGGGCAAAATAGGAAGATAGGAAGACTTTTTCATTTGTAGCCATTTAAATTCTAGTGTTTAACATTCCCAGCTTGCCGCATTTATTTGGTCTTGTTGACTTCGCTGAAATGCCTACTTTTCCCTTTGCCTCCGTTCTCTTCTAAAACCTCGGTCACAGCTGGGTTAAGCTTAGCCCCTGTAGCGGCTGCTCATTGTTCCAGGATTCAAACAAGTGTCATTATTAAAGCTTTTTGCACAGGTACCACTGAAGAGCCTCAGGGGCTAAAGCTGCACTGGTTGTTTCACTCCCTTAGTTTACAGCTGGGCTCTTATACTGCAGCTGCTTTATTAGGACACACTTTAAGAGGATATGTGGAAAATATGTCAGGATTTCACAAAAATCTGTCCTTCATCCCATCATCCACATACACTCATGTATAGGTAATATGATGTCTCGAAATTTGGAATAATAAAATCATAATTATGGATTAGATTTAGGCCTGTGCTTATGTCCTCTCTGACCACCACCAAACACACAGACACACTAGCACATCCATACAGGCAGGCACACTATATTTCCAAAAGTATTAGCTCAGCTGCCTTTATGCACATATAAACTTAAGTGACATCCCATTCTTAATCAATAGAGTTAATATGACGTGGGCCCACTCTTTGTATCTATCTACGCCAGACACATAGATGTTCTCATCCAATGTCAGACACTGATGTGGGATGAGAAGGCCTGGCTAGCAGTCTTTGCTCTAATTCATCCCAAAGGTTTTCTGTCAGGTTGAGGTCAGGACTCTGTGCAGGTTCAGTCAAGTTCTTCCACACCAAACTCTCTCATCCATGTCTTTATGGACCGTGCTTTGTGCTCTGGTGCAGTCATGTTGGAACAGGAAGTGGCCATCCCCAAACTGTTCCCACAAAGTTGGCAGCATGGAATTGTCCAAAATCTCTTGCTATCCTGAAGCATTCAGAGTTCCTTTCACTGGAACTAAGGGACCAAGCCCAGGTCCTGAAAACAACCCCACCATAATCCTGATTCAGTTATTTGAGTGGGTGAGCAAATACTTTTAGAACTGTAGTGTATCTTGCCCAAGGACACAACAACAGTATGCAATGGGGGTAGCGGGGATCAAACCAACTTTTGGGTTTGCAGCCAAACGTCTCTACTGACTGAATGGATGAAGAATGGATGTGTGGATTTCTGCACATAAACACATAATAATATATGTGAAATTAGAGTGGGTTAAAACAGTAAGCGCAGTGGCAGAGTGGTTACCTCTTCTGCCTCACAGCAGGGAGACAGTAGAGCCTGCATGTCTTCATTTTACAATTGGTCCTCCTCCCACTGTCTAAAACCCTGCATGTGAATTAATTCAAGAGAGAATGCTTGTCTGTCATTGTCCAGGGTGTGACCTGCCTTAGGCCTGTAGTTGCTGGGACAGACTTCTGTGAACCCCAACAAGAATAAGCAGAACAAACTGAATGAATAAAACAAACTTAATTTCAATTTATATAGCATTTTTAACCAGTTTATTTTGTGATTAGAGAAGGTCTTACAGTTATGCATGAAAACACTGCAGTATAAGCAGAGATGCAGTTCATGTTGCCTTGTTCCTTACATGACCTCTGGATGCACAGACGAAAAAAACAATCGCCAGAGTCTTGACTATAAGAACCCTCTACTTACCTGAGGATAAACTGGCTATTTGAACTCTGGATGAAACGCTTTACTTCCATGAAGTATAGAGGGAAAATATTCAATTTTCATTCTCTGAATGCTCTTTTATTTTCCGAGACTCAAAATAAGTCATTTAGGTTAAAATTGCTCCTTCTTGGAAATATGGATTATGTTCACTCTGTGGAAAAGATTTTTAAAAACATGTCATGCACATAGGAGTAAGGAATTTGTGTGGTTTGTTGGTTGCCCTTACTTATTTTTTAATTTACCCCTAAACCACATACAAAATACACAAAGAAGGAACAAATTCAGTTGTTAGCATTGTTATGAAAATTATGAATCCCCAACACTGCATATTATATTTACATTGCACAGCATAACTCGACTGTATATTGTATAAAATATATTGTGTAGCAGCAGTTCTTAAAGTTTTATAATGCAAGATTTTCACAAAATATAAATGAATCCATACACAATAGAAACACCTTTTGTCCAGACCTATGGCCCATTAAACAATGTGGAGGTGAGTGTATTTTTGCTTGCGACAAATCATAGGAAAATTTGCCTTGATATCATTTCCTCTTACTTAAAAGGCCGTTCTAAGACACAGAATCTTGCATAGTATGGCTTTAAAGACAATGCAAAGTTACAGCTGAACTACCCGAGTTTACTAATGCTGTCCCAGGTGCTTTAACAAAATCTACAACATTATACATGCAGTACTTCTTTTCTGCAGCTTAAACTTGGTTCACTAGTTAAGCGTTGATAAAGTGATAAAGTCTGATAAAGTCTGAAATAGTCTCCACTAACATCACGTCTTGCAACTTCTATTTTTATGGGCATTTTACTTCGCTTCCCTTTTTTTATAATACTTTTTTTTGCCTGTGTATTCTAGCACTAAAATAGAGACTTTTTCCAACTTCCCCTGTCTGCCACTATTCAACAGCCAATTAGTGTCCCTTATTGGATTGTGCCAGCAAATTAAACAAATTAAATCCTTAATAATCAGCCTATGTGACGTCTTAAACTCAATTTTTTTCACAGATGATTCATAGATGATTACACAGGTTTCCTCCAATTTAACTGGGAAAAATCTGGAAATTTTTGTTTAAATGGAGCCAACCATTTAAACAAAATTAAATCCAAACCAAAGACACTGTGAATTTTATGAATGTGAATTAATAGCTCTAGTTTGTATCCTGAGAATAGCCTCATGCTTCCTTTCTGCGAGTGCTTTTGTTCATGTTTGAGCAGCTAATGTCGTTCAGCCCCATTACCTCCACTCTGACATTCATGGGCCATAGAAAAGCACCATGCCCTGAGCAGGGACTTTTTTTTTTTTTTTTTTTGGCATTAAGAAAGTTTGCACCGTGCAGGAGTGCTTGTGTGTTTCCAGTTTAGTCCGCCTCCTCTCGTTCTCTTCCCCTGTGGCTGTTTTTAGACAAGTGATGGATAGTGCTCATGCTTCACACCTGACCTTTAGATCGTCATATATTGCTTACTGTATAGTGTTGGTAAGGGATCCACTTTAATCTGAGCACACACACATGCACATTGTTCCTAAGGGATGTGAGCTATTACTGTGGACCTCAATGGGAAGACTGACCACCACCAGCCCTGTTATCTTTAGCTGAGATGGCCATTACCGCTGCAGCTAGTGCTGGGGCCCATCCTTTGTATCCAGTTTGTAGTAACATTATTAACCAAGGAGATTGTGTTTTTGCCTGTATTAGTTTGTTGGAACGAAAAACAATAGCTGGATTTTGATGAAATTGGACCAAGGAAGAAATCTTAAGCTTTGGCGTGAATCTGAAACACTTTCTGGATCCAGGATAGTTTTGAAGGATTCCGAATGATTGCAAGATATGGCAGAACAGAACAAGGGGTCAGTAAAGGAACAAATACAGTATATCTTTAGTGCAGTGGTTCAGAGGCTGTCTATATTAAGTACACGAAAAAAGAAACTGAGTTTTAAATGAATGACTTTTTGTAGAACTGCACCAAATGAAATTATTGTTATTGCAAAATCGGCAAACGCAATATCCGTATCGCAATCTGAATCGCAACAGCGCTATGGTCAGAGATTCACACTGAAAAATTATTTTACTACCAGAGCCTTAAAGAAAATGTGTTGTGAGTATAGAAATGTTAAATTATCAATTTTAATAGATTTTTTTTTAAAAGTCCAGTTTTATTGATAATTTTATCAAAATGTAGCCTTGTTTTATTCCTGGTTTAGTCTGTGTTAAGTTTTGATTTTGACGCTGTTTTGACTTACATTTTAGTTTTAAGGTGAATTCAACTTACTATGCCAGAAAAGTAGGTCCTATTCTAAAATATCACAATTATCTAAATTTTCAACATAGGTATCGAATGTTGCATGTTTTTTCCATACTATGCAACTAGTTGTTGCCCAACAGTCAGTGTTTTTTGTAATGTTTTTATAAAAGTATGTGGTTAAAAACATGATCGTTTTTTGAATAGAAGAAAGTTCTACAACTGGGGGTCTACAGGGGATTTTTGGAAATGTAAGGGAGCCATGACATTCTTGACCTTGGGAATGGCTGCTTCAGTGGATTCCTTGTAGTTTTGTGATATCAGGCTTTGTGGCTCGATGGATAGAGCATTTACCCTGAACTAGAAGAGTGTCCAGTGCAAATCCAGGTCTGGCCAACGCCTTGGCAGAGGTCTGCACTCTCCAAGTGCTTCTGATAACACAGCTTACCTGACCCAAATTATGTAGTATATAAAATTATTGTACAAAATATAAGTTGTATTTTGTGAGATTGGAATTGGAATTAACCTTTTAACCTTTTACCTTGTTTTACTGAAGACAATTACAAAAGGTTTATGTTGGATTTAGATGGCTGCATAACTAAATATCATCATTATGAGTTAGATTATATCCAGCTCTTATTGTGTTAATTAGTACAACTTCTAATACCATTTCTGATTAATATGAGATTCAATTAAACGACCTTAAAATAAATGCCCTTTGACCTACATCTCATATATCAGACTGCAATTACATTTTTGAGGCAGCTTAAATGTTTCCTGTTACCGTAAAGTGAAAGTGTTTAGAAACGAACAGCACTTCAAACATAGATCATTTAAATAGAAGTTTCCGGAAATGCATTAAAATAGCTTCTTAGGAATAGCTTCATTAACTTTTCATTAAAGCCAAAACCCACATTTCCACAGAAGTCTTCTTCATCTGCTTGTTAGTGGGCAGCAAAAGAAGCCCTCTGTTAGGTTTTCCTAAAATAAAATCCGGATCCATTTAGTGCAGTGTAATGTAATGCGATGAGAATCATGTTTATGACAATATGTAATTGGAGTTGGAGTTTATTTATACCATCCGGCAGACCGTGAGTGGGAGAGTGGGAGAAAGAAGTGCATTTCTAGGAACCACTTTCTTTATTATCATTATCTTTTCTCTTTTGTCGAGTTTTATTGACACATAAAAGTTAGGGCTGCACAATGCATTGCAAATAGCAGAATGTCTGTATCACAAGATAGTAAATATATTGCAATAATGTCATGGTCCTCTGTCTAACAGGCTGTCAAAATGATTGTCTTATCATTGCCTTCAATAAAACTCCCAGCCAAGACCAAATAAAAATATTTAAAAGGACCCAATTTAGGCGTGATTCCTCAAAGTAGTCCTGTTTTGTTTGTTTTTTTACTGTGTTTGGAAGAGATTTGTATTCTAGCTTTAATTTACTTAACTTAGTCTGTCAAAAAGTATTCTGTATATATTTCCAGTTATATTGTTGTTCCAGTGCTCATCATATGACATTATAGTTTTCAAGTAGCCTTAAAGCAACACAGGGTCATTTTTGTGCTCTTTGTTGATTGAGAAGCACAATTATGTCAAGGAATAACAATAAAATGGTGTTTTAGTTAGCATTATTCTTGCATTTTTAGTTTATATATGCTTGGTCTCTTTTTGTTCTCCTCCTCTAATGAAACCTTCTTCTCTTTCTTTGCTCTATCTTAGAGTTAGGAGAGTTTGTGTAGAGTAGCCCCTGAGTTACAGAGTGATAGAGGATGAGAACAAGAAGCTCAGAGGGAGACGTGGTTCATTTCATTTATAGCTGATCTACCACTAAAATAATTGTTGTGCTTACATAGATTTGCTTTAATAAAACCAGATGAATGTTATCTCTGTATCTTCTTGGTACAATGTCCTGCTTGTGACAAATTCCTGTGTGCTGTTTTTGTCCAACTATTATATCAAAACTGTATTATGTGCGGTGGCTTCGTGGGCAGTGCTTCTGGCGAGCAGCGCTCCAGGCAACTCTGTCTAAATATAGACTCATGCAGGTGCACCCACAGCCCAAACATCAATAAGTGTCCCTGCTGTTAATGGGACAGGACATTTTCCCTTTCCCTAATGATTGACACTTCACCAGTCTGTCTGTGTTAGTGTGTGTGTCCATCCCTTTTAGTGCAAGTCTATCTCGTGGATGCTGTTACCACTCAGTGTTTTACAGAAGCTCTTGTGTATTGGTATAAGAGCCCTCTGCAGTGTTATGAATAATGTAATCATGCACTGTCTCTGTGGCTGTTTGTTTAAAAGTGTGTGTGTGTGTGGAGCTAGCTGTTGTTTGTTTTGGCCGAACAATTGTGGTTTGTTCATATGGTCGACATACGAGACAAACTCGATGCCATTTATTTACATGTTAAATGGATCTGGTGCCACATGTACTGGAGATAAATCGTCGATTCCTGTTAAAGAATGATGAAGGTCCCGCTGAAAGAAATCTAACACACGCTGTGACGGTTTGTTGCTCGGCTTGTACAATTTATGTCTCATCCACTTTTAAACACATACGTCACATAGTCAGTATAGGGAACTAGTCAGAGTAAAACAGGTAATTGGATATGGATCTGTATTGGTATAATTAATTTTTCTGTTGTAATCATGTACTAAGGCAGTGGTTCGGCAGGGTCCGGGCCCCCCTGGTGGGCCACGAAGGTATTGCAGATTTTCTACATTAAGTACATAAAAAGTAATTAGATTTGAAATGAATTACAATTGAGTACTTATTTAAAAATATCACTTTGAAGCATTTTTTAGCCATCAGTCTGTTTTTTTATTTTTATTTTTTTATTTTATTAATTTATTTGTTTGTTTATGGAACTCTATGGGCAAAAACATGACATAGACTTTTGATTATAGAAAAGTTTAATTGTCAGGGGTCCATATGGGATTGTTTGATTTTTAATGGGGCCGCAGCTCCCTTGACTTTGGGAAAGGCTATACTAAGGAATTCAGACAGAATACAAAGATAAAAGACCAAAATAAAAGATGTCACAAATCAACATGTCAATATTTTACAGATTCCTCCAATGGTCCAAAGACATGTAGGTGAAGTGGTGACTCTAAATTGCCCCGAGTGAATGATTATGAGAGTGGATGTGTTTGTGTATGTCTCTGTGTCAGCCCTGTGACTAGGCCCAAAGTAACCGCAACCCCTAACGGCAACAAGCGGAAGAAGATGAATGAATGAATGAACATCTGTTATGCAACCAGATGGACAAAGATTAGACATGGCACTATCATCTTTCCCATCTTTTTCAGTCTATCTGGTGGTCTAAATTATTCTATACAAAAAATGTTTGGTCTTGGTGGATTTGAGTTGCATTTCTAGAGACATTACCAACAGTGAAGAGAAGGAAGTATGGAGAGAATGGAGTATTTGCAAACTTTGCTGGCTCAGATATACCATTTAGATAGCCTTGGCAGAAAATGTGTGGCACTACTGTTAGCGCAAGTACTCACAAAGACAATGTCAAATGTGAACATGCCTTACGTCGGTAAAACACAGCTGTGGATTTATTGTTTTGGACAGTCTTGTATTAAAATGGGTTCAACTGTTCAGGCCTCTTTGCGTTAGCATGGGTTCTCTATGGCAGAGGTTCCCAACCTTTTTGATTTGTGTACCCCCAGGACCTGATTTAGTCCTGGTTTGGACCCGGCTTAGTCTTGGTTTAGTCTAAGTTTAGTCCTGGTTTGACCTGGTTTAGACTTGATTTAGACTAAGTTTAGTTCTGGTTTAGACCTAGTTTGCTTCTGGTTGTATTCTGGTTTTAGACCTGGTTTAGTCCTCATTTAGACCCAGCTTAGTCCTGGTTTAGTTTTTGTTTAGTTCTGGTTTTAGGCATGGTTTAGTCCTGGTTTAGTCTTGGTTTGACCTGGTTTTGACTTGGTTTAGACCTAGTTTATTTCTAATTATTTCCTGGTTTTATTCCTGGTTTAGTCCTCATTTAGACCCAGCTTAGTCCTGGTTTAGTCTTTGTTTAGTCCTGGTTTAGTCTTGGTTTGACCTGGTTTTGACTTGGTTTAGACCTAGTTTATTTCTAATTATTTCCTGGTTTATTCCTGGTTTTAGGCCTGTTTTTTTTTTCTTGGTTGAGTTCTGGTTTAGTCCTGGTTTAGACCTGGTTTAGCCCTGGTTTAGACCTGGTTTAGACCTGGTTTAGTGCCTGTTCTGTAGTGTCCCATCCCTCGGTATAGCCCTGGGTTAGTCCTGACCTGAAGTTTATTTTGGTCTTTGACAGCCAAATATAAATAGGTACTATAAGTGATCACATAAATCCACGTACCCCTAGGGGTCCCCGTACCCCTGGTTGGGAAACACTGCTCTACAGCTTCCTTCAAAAAGTAGGGCTGTGTTTGTTGAAATAGTGACTCTAATTTCACTCTAGTGAATAAATGTGAGAGTGAATGGATGTCTGTCTTTGTTCTGTGTGTCTATGTGTGGCCATAGCCCCCTGCGACCTGGAAAAAGCAGAAAAAGACATTGAATTGAATAAACTTTGAAGGCCTTACCATACAATACACAGCTTATGATTTGCCACCAGTATTTAAACTATTATGTGCAGCTAAACAAGACTGCCAGTATGAATCAGTCTGAGAAGAAATGGGCTGCTAAGAGTTGTCCAACCCAGGTAATTTGGCAGGTAGAGTGTGCTAGACTGTTGTTAATGTTAATTGGCAGGCTCAGGATCAGCAACCCTAAAACTTTTACTTATAAGACATTTTCAATTACACCTCAAAGACAGTCAGACAACAATTACAGCACATATCCTTCAAGCTGTCCGCCCGCCAAATGAGATGTCCCACACAAACACACACACAGGCACGCATAAGAGGGAGAGGATGAGGCTAAGCTAACGTAATAAATCACTTGCACATAAAGACAACAGCCTATATTGCTCTCTCCAAACCACCTGGCTTCACAGTCGAACAACAAACAAACCCACGATGCGACCAACCTTCACAACA
The DNA here is from genome assembly GCA_020698575.1 of Bostrychus sinensis. Taxonomy (NCBI): domain Eukaryota; kingdom Metazoa; phylum Chordata; class Actinopteri; order Gobiiformes; family Eleotridae; genus Bostrychus; species Bostrychus sinensis. The sequence continues at coordinate 14,328,012 of CM036240.1, read as the reverse complement.
GTAAGCGCTAATGCAAGAGACAACATTTAGCTCCCACAAAACATGCTGCTGCAACAAACAGACGAGGAGGAGACGCACCGGGGGGCGAGAGCTGGCATCGGCTACGGAGCTGTTTACAGACGGACCACGCCGCAGGGACACGCGGTGACATTTTCCAAAAAGGATGGTTTTAGTTTAACAAGGCAGCCACTTCAGGCCTAATTGGGGGTGTCTGTGAAAAAGGGGAGGGCCAAAGAAATGGGCTGCATTCATGTAGTGTGGGATGCATTGGAAGGATTAGTTGGATAAAGTTGGAATGAAAGATTAGAAAGTTTTGTCAAAATTTGGAGCAGACAGAAAGTGTAATGATCCTGGTAATAAACTATAGAATATAAAAGTTATATTTTAAGTCATACAGTGCTTTAGAGGATGTCACAAATGCAAAGCCTGAATCTAAAACCTCAGTTTGATTTATTTTGTTGTTTACCAGGTAATGATTGTTTCTTTTATAGCACCAACGTAAGGTAATCTCTATCATAGTCTGTGTTGAACTAAAATGCATTTCATGGATAAGGTAAAAATCTATACTCAAGTAAAACTGTTACTTTACTCTTTGTGCTCCTCTCAAATTTTGCACAGCTTCATGTACAAAAATGTACATTCTCAAAAACTGCAATAAAATCTTGATACATCAGTATTTTTTTCTGCTTTCTTTTGCATAAATCTCTTATTAAATTTATTGAAATCTGCTCCAAACTACCAAACATTAAATCATTATCTGGATTTTATTATATGTATTTTGAAACATGTTTTACATTATTTTTCCAATGAATAAATAGGGAGCTGGGGCTTTGGTGGTGATTAGAAACTTGAATGTGTCAAAGATGAGCAGCAAAACTGATTTGACTGCATTTGTATTTTTTCTGTAGTGGTAGCAAAAATGGCCCCATTGACTTCCATTAAAACACATTTTTTAATTCCATAGAGTATTCCATCGTGTCCCAGAGAATATAAATAAAGGTTAAAAATATGGCTAAAAGAACGTTTTCTGTGAGAATTCATGCTTCAAGCTCTAACACATCCAAAATGATCACCAAATTAAAAAAAACAGTGAAGCATAGTGTGCAGAAATGTACACAGGGGAGCCTAATGGTTAAAGTACCAGGGAGTAAAGTACAGTGTTTGTAATTGGACAGCAAGATCTAGAATTACTGAACCCATAGGAACACTGAATCTTCTGGTTGTAAGGAGAGTGCACTCGACATTTTGCCATCATGGTCACTCAAAGTAAAAATAAATTATGTCTGTCTATTTTTTTTCCTCAAGTTTCAATTCACTACTACTGCATGTTGTGTTCTTTTGTTTTTCTGTCTTGGCACCAGCTGGCATGCACCCAGTGGCAGACCATCACCACCACGCTGATTTTGATGATTGAGGTCATGATCTTATTTTAAAAGATTTACAGTTTAGATTGAGATTATGGCACCCTAACTCTGCCCATAACTGAGTACAATATTTTACCTCTGACAAGTTGTCGGCTGCAGACCTACAGTATATACTGCAGTAGCCTTAGTACAACACTGTAGTCATAGAAGAAATGTATGTGGATAACATTTAATTTGTTCCTCCAATACCTCTCTGCTGTATGAGTGTTTGTTTTCACTGCTATCACTATGTAAGCTGATGCTCTTTGAAGGTTTGCTGTATGCTAATGTGCTTCTCCCCTGAGTTGTCATTAAGCCTGCCTTATACTGTAAAGCGCTGTGGCTTTCGTAGGACTGTGTAGTACCCTGTGTAGTACCCTGTGTAGTACCCTGTGTAGTACCCTGTGTAGTACCCTGTGTGCTGGAAATAGCTGCTGTCAGATGACTGAACCGTTTAGTGTCATGTCTCAGTGTCAACACTGTAAACAATTAGTCTGACTGAAATCCAAATCCCATCCTTCAGTATGTGTCATAGTGGAGTTTCTTTTAATGACTGTACAGTATGGTGATAGATCAATAGTAAAAGTATTAGTAGGAGTAGTAGGAGTAACTAGTCTTCAGTTGGCATGAAGAAAATTGTGGACCTACCGTATATAACATATCCTAATTCATTTGCAATGCAAAAAAAGTTAGATAAAATATATATAAGTAATAAGTAATTTAATAGATAGAATTTTCATAGAAAAAATTATGATGGCTATTGTATACAGTTATGAGTATTTATAGACATATTTATCAGATTTAAGGAACATAGTAAAAGGTGTTGAACCATCTTAGAAACATTTAGGAAAATTAAAATAACTAAATGATTATGCAACGCTAAATTAGTTAAATATTTATTAAAGCTATACCTGATTGTATAAGTTTTTTTTTTTTATATAAGTTTAATAAGTTTTTTTTTAGGCCTGTTTTGGATTTATTGCATAGTGCATTTGAGAAGTGACAGGAAATCATGGGAGAGAGACTGTAAATTTTGGAGTCTTCACTCAAACCCAAAACCCATGATGCTGAGGCAGGCTGTAGTTGCTGTGTATATGCACCACAACTCTACCAACTGAGCTGTATCATGGTAAATATAGGCTTTATTATTAATTGCTATAAAATGGAAAAAAATACAATTTGAAAAAAAAAGACAAAGTGTAAGCTCTAGAGTTTGATGGGTAACTTTTTAACAGATTTTGGCAATAATACAATACTCTCCCTTTTAGTGAGTGAGCTGTGGTACTATACAGTATATGTGGCTTGACTTGACTTGAATGTCACTTTATAATATATCTTTAATGGCTAATACTTGTCTTTTTGATGCTTCTCCAAAATGAACAACTCATATCGAAAAAATACAGGTAGGATCATGTTACTGTAACCTCTCTAGTGGACATTGCAAAAGTGTAGGCTCTATGCATTTACTCAAAACTCAGTATGACCTTCAGTAGATAGTTTTCTTCCTGAAATGCTTGCAGAAACTCTTGACAGTCTGCAGCTGCTTCTGTTGAGAAATGTTGTTTGGTAAATATTTAGTTTCAAGTTTGTAACTTTTAAGTGTGAAAAATATGCGTTTTTATGTTGACGGTCTGTTGGGAATTTGTAGCGTTCAGATTTGAAGTGATAATTAGTGGGTTATAAAAACATCCGGTCGGTGGAGGGAACACAAGGTATGTATTAAAAAAACACACATTTGGGGGAAAATCTTTTGCAAAAGTGAACAATATGCATACTAATTGGCCCATCCATCCTATTCAAATGCTCTATCTCATTTACATTACAGATAACAAATAGATTTCCACATCTACAGAGTATTACCTTCCCCTGTCTTTCTGCTAATCAGTCATTTGATGAGCATTAGAGGATCTCACATTGTCGCTCTTCAGGCTCTAATTGAGAACAAATGCGAATGGGGCGAGTGTTTAATTGAGATTGTCAAGGAGTGGGGAGCGGGGCGGGATTATGAACACCTCCTCGTCTCTATCTCTATTTCGGAAACTGTTTAAAAGAATAAATTATGCAGATTGTGTTTTCTTTTTTTTCTTTTCTTTTACAGAGTCCTAGTTACGGCATGAACTTGCGGTGACTTCTATGCGTTTTTTTTTCTTCCTTTTTTCCACCCCCCTTCTTCATGGAGACATACTTCAAAGCTGAGAAGTGATCAAAGACAGCAGGAAAAAAATAAATTCCCTAACGTAGTGGCACCCTGCATACATACATAGCCGGTTGCCTGTCTCGACAAGTCTCAGAAAAAAAACAAAAACACAAAAGCAAGCGACAATGTCTGATGTTTTTTCCTGGAGCACAATCCTGTCAAATTCGGCTACTTTTCAACTCCTTCCCCTTCCTCCTTCATACATGCGTGTGTTCTATTTCGGAGACGACAAACTGAATTAGTCATAAAAGGGGTACGTATAGCACGACATGGCCCAGATACACATCACAAGCCGGGATTGAAGAGCAAAGTTGTCATAAATGAAAGTCGGTATTCGTCAGCGGGGGACTGTTAAAAAAGGAAGAAAGAACAGAGGTTATGGCGGGTTCAGACTCACTTGATGACTATATTTTGTCTCGTTGGCAGCTTGTTTGTCTCGCAGACATGAACCAAAATCCTTGTTTCTAATAATTTCAATGTTTTTTTTTAAACTTGTCTTGAATGATTTATGAGAAGTCTTCATTAGGGAGATGGCAAGGGATAGGATTTTGGAAGTGGTTTTAATTAAGACGTCCCGATCGCTATCATAAGTGTGACTGGAGGTCATTAGAGACTCTCTCTTGACCTGCTGCTAGTCCTTATCTCTCAGGAATAATTACAGCTTCACTGTTAGGCATCTTGCATTTTGTCATTTTATTCCTATTGCCGCTCGGGTGTGAAAATTAACTAGTTTGAGCACAAATCAAAATGCAACTATTGTATTGATATTTACAGTATTTCAAGTTAATCTTCTATTTTGAGCAGCGGGCATATTGCGGTGGTGGATGGGGCATAAGCAAGACATTGGAGATTTTCAAACTAGGGGTGCACAATATACACTATATTTCCAAAAGTATTAGCTCACCTGCCTTTACACACATATGAACTTAAGTGACATCCTATTCTTGATCCATAGAGTTTAATATGATGTGGGCCTACCCTTTGCATCTATCTACTATCATCTATCTTGTCCAACGTCAAACACTGATGTTGGACAAGAAGGCCTGGCTCGCAGTCTTCTATCAGGTTGAGGTCAGGACTCTGTACAGGTTCAGTCAACTTCTTCCACACCAAACTCACTCATCCATGTCTTTATGGACCGTGCTTTGTGCATCTGGTGCAGTCATGTTGGAACAGGAAGTGGCCATCCCCAAACTCTTCCCACAAAGTTGGGAGCATGGAAATGTCCAAAATCTCTTGGTCTGCTGAAGCATTCAGAGTTCCTTTCACTGGAACTAAGGGACCAAGCTCAGCTCTTGAAAGCAGCCCCACACCATAATCCTAATTCAGTTATTTGGGTGAGTGAGTGTATACTTTTGGAAATATGGTGTATGTCAGAAATATTGTTAATGCAATATTGACAACCAAAATCTGTATTGAATAAACAACTTTATTGCCTTAACTCTGACAAGATCAAATGTTGAAAACAAAGCAGTAAAGTGCTGGCCTTTTCAGTCATAAATATTGTCCTGGGTTAGACTTAGTTTAATGATTGCTAGGTTGTGATTTATTTATTCCCACCAATCGGAGAGCCTTGTATCTCTTCAACTATCTTTTACTTTTACCGTCAAAAATTATACCCAAGTAATATTGGTCATATTGTTATTGCAATATACAAAATAGTTATTGTTTATCATATATTTTCTAATATTGTGCAGCTCTATTACAAACGTTGGAACTTTAATTAGATTTGCAAATACACAGTTGACTTAGAAGATGGTTACATGGCTACACTGAGCTTACTGTTGGTTAGGTTTTGGCCATTTTCAAATAAAAAGACAGTCACTTGCATAAATATTGAAAAATTAAGTAGCTAGTTTTTTCATTAGTTCAATTATCAAAGGTTATATAGACGTACTACCTTGTCCTTATGATTCATATTAAGTTGTTTGTTAAACCTTATAGATAAACTTAATTTTGTAAATTGTATTAAGAATGTTCAATGTCAAGAATTGTTCATAAATAATAATAATAATAATTTCCATAATTTCTTATGCTCACAAAGTTGTCATTACTTTAAAATATCTTTAGCTCTTTCTGCTTTGTGTAGGTAGATGTACATGGCTTTAAATGCATAATTAAACCTCTTCCACTGCCATAAAACTTGCATTTAATTCATCTTAATGCTGCATATGAATATGTAGATTATACACCAGTTTCTATATCACTCTCTTTAAAAAAGTAGTGCATCTCTTCCATATTTGCATACATTTTGAACAGAGTGTCTCTCCTAGCCCTTAACCCTGTCCCAGTATCTCCTCCTATACCAGCAGCAGCAGCAGCAGCAGTGGAAGTGAGCGATGACCCTGGGATACAAAAGACTTGAGCTAGCAGTAGGTGTCTCTCAATCTGGGAAGTGCAACGGCCAAGCTTGTTAGTCACGCCACCGAAACTCCTCATACACACCACACACACTCGGTTACACGCACGACCATCCCATGGATAGACTTAATCCAGTGTCGGAGAGCGGAAAGCAGAGATAGCCAGAAGTGGGTCACTCTTAGAGGAGCTTGGTGTGAAGGCGTTCCCCTGGAGGTGGATCGGGGTCTGAACTTTCGCTGACCTCGGCACAACAATAAAGCCATCAGCGGCAGGATGAAGTCTGTTTGAATTTAATGCTGACGACTTCATTGATCTGATTCAAATGTGGGCTTAAGGAAGAGGACCTGGTCATGGATAAAGAGAGTGGGTTTAATAAATGCAGATGAGATTTACAGAAAAGTTTAAGGATGTTCATAAATGTTGAGCTTCTTACTCGTACCTCTTGCAACATTTAACAAGTTTTACTGTGTGTAACTATCTTTCAGCTGCTCCTTTTTCATTATGGGGGCACCACAGCGAACCAATCACATGGCTTTTTTATGCCAAATGCTGCAAGCAGCCACATACTGTGACTGGAGGAGGTAATGCAGGTGAAGTGTTTTACCCAGGGACAACAACAGTTTGCGAGGTTCGAACCGCCGAAATTCCTGGTGGCAAACAAAGTAGACCATAATTGGAATCACAATTATTTTTCATGTACTGCTAAAATAAAAACTTGTAGAGGAAGAGTAGTTTTATTTATTATTTATTTGTGTCAATTGATTCACAGAGCCTAGTATACGACTTTGGACAATGTTCTGGACAAAGACAAGTGTGCATGTAGCTTTGACAGCTCTGTAAAGTTCCTACAGATGAACGTAAAGAGCATTCAGAGTCTTTCAGAATCCAATTAAATTAATCGTTTTTCTTGATTATATAGATTTTGTAATCAACGGGAGCCAAAATTGTAATCACGATTAAAATTCGATTAATTGCACAGCCCTAAGGCAAAGCCTAACTCACTGCACCATCATTGCCCCTTTGTGTAACAATAATGTGATATAATTTATTATTTTCATGTTTTTATTCAAAAGTGACTCTTAAATAGTTTGAATATTTCTGTTTTTTTGTTTGTTTGTTTGTTTTTTCATTAATATTTAGGTAAATTTACTCTTCTGTTTAGAATTCTAGAAAGACCTTGTCTATGCAAATCTCTTCAAAATTTATGGGTGGCTCACTGGGAAGAGCACATACCACGCACCAGTGTGGCCTAGGCTTAATTCCCAACTTGGGACAGTTTGCAGTAATTCCCCTGTCTCTCTGCCTAATTTTCTGTCTGTCCACTGCCTCTATCCAATAACAGCCAAAAAAAACAAAAAAACAAAAAGAAACAAAAATATATTTACAACACTCACAATCCAAAATTCATTCTAAGCATTAGTATCAGATGTAGTAAAGCAGCCACAAAGGGTCTCAACAAGTCGGTGTGCTCTTTGTGCCAGTCCCAAGACAAACATGGGGGCCTGCATGTGACAGCCTGACTGAGAATCCCAACACACAGACGTATATTCTGAGTGCTTGAAAACCAGTGAGAAAAAAACCTTTCATTGCATAAACAGAGGTAGCATTTATACAGCTGAAAACAGAAAGGTCTGTCTTGTGGTTTGCAAACATGAGTTCATAGCAAAAAAAAGCTGACTTTATATATTTTAAAAAATGTCCCGTTCCAGTATCTAGTCTTGTTTAAGTGTAAAACTTAAGTCCATGCACATTTGAGCCTCTGATTTACGATAAGTGTTAGAGCCGGGACACAAATCATCTCAATAGTCTAAAATTGCATTTGTGGAGCCGTTTCAAAGTGCCGTTCTTCATTGTAACGGTTAAACTCTGGTCCATTTAGAGTCGGCAACTTGTCAAACACATTGTTCATCCAAAATCCCCAAAAGTGGTATTTCCTGCCACAGTAAAGGCCAACAGTTATCAACAAAAGAGCATGTTTCAAATTAATATTTTCCCTTTTTTTTCTGACAGAAGGTGCGATATAGTTTGACCATATTTTTAGATTGTGTGGCTTTGTGTGTTGTGTGGTTGTGCATCGCTATTATCCATCACTTGCTACAGCTCATCCCACTCCTTACATTAAAGCTGATGCATGCTTATTGAGGAGCCCTGGCCAAGACGAGAGCTTTGATTTATAAACCAATACAGCTTGTTTTATGGGGGATTGATCCGGCCACGTCTCCATCAGTGAAGCATTCCCGTTGCCTTTATTCAGAGTGACAGCCGGTAATAACGCTATGACACTCAAAGGCGAGCGATCGAGAAGTGTTTACTGTGAATGTTTAGTGCCATCGCCCTTTCTGACATTCATTTATTAAGCCACTTTTCAGGCGTGTCAGGGAAGTTTTTTTTGTACTGTAGAAAAACAAAGCTCGCAGACCACACTTGGCGAAGTTGTGAGATGCATACTTCACTATGTAAGTTGTAAATTACACACATTTATAACACAAGTGTGATTTCAAATCCTGAAACTTGTGCAAAACTAGTTGTATGCTAATTGTGTAAAGTTCTGTTTGTTCCTGTCAAGAATTAGAAATAGTTGTTTTACTCTGTCACGTTCAGTGTTATATTGGTAACTTTATTGTGAATTCATTATTGTCAGTGCTTCAGAGCTGGTAATGCTGGTATTTAAACGTTTATTATCATGTAGTGATCCAATCACATCGGATAAAAGAGAATAAAGGCACAGTAAAAGTTCTTGACGCCATCTAAAAGGTCATAGGTGAAATCTATTCTCTGGACAAAATGCATTTAGATTTGGAGAATGGTTAAAGCGCAGTTTAGCAGTGGTTCCCTATCTTTTTTGTTGCATATACCCGCTGGGCTGTTTGTCATACCATGAGTACCTCCTCACTAACACGTGTTCATGATTCTTTATGAGTGGTCATATGTGTTATATCTGTGTTTATTACAGGGGCGTAACATCAGGCAGTGCAGTCAGTGCAACTGCGCTGGGGCCCAGGGGGTTTAGGGGCCCATGAGAGTATGGATTTAAAATATTTCTAATAAACAGGAACAGTACATAACTCGGTTGCAGAACAGAGATTTTTAAATTTGTAATCTCATAGCAAAATGAATGAATGTGTCTTTAAAACATCCTACAAACACAAAATACTTAATAAATAGTTCAAGAAATTGCCTCCTAAATAACAATTATTACGCAACTGTCTGTCTGTTTGTTTGTTTATTTGTTTGTTTGTTTGTTTGGTTCTTACACCACACTCTTTGGGTACGCAATTATTTATAAATTAGCTTAATACACGAACTTGAAGAACTGAAAGTGCATCAGAACGTTAGGGCAAATTCTGAAAACTTGCACTGGGGCCCCTCAGTGCCAAGTTACGCCACTGGTTTATTAGAACTAAGACAGTATATAACTAACTTTATAATATATCCCTATTACATTGACATTACATTTTATGTTCAAATCAAAATAATTTTATCAACAAGCTATTAAACCTAAAATTTATGTAAAAAAAATGTTGATAGGTTTCAGTAGTTCACCACGAAAATATCACAAATATTTTCTTTTCTTAATAAATTATGAAATAATTCCAAGTACCCCCTAAAATGTGGTTTCTTACCCCTAGGGGTCCCTGTACCTCTGGTTGGCAAACACCGCAGTAGAGAACCATACAGTGTTTAATGTTAGTTCTTTTGTATTGTAATGTCATTTATAGCCACACAAATTAGTAGGGACATAAATATCAGTTTATAGATATATATTGCCCAAATCTGCACATACACATTAACACATGAATCCATGAAGAAGACAACTGCTTCTCGGAGGCCATCTTTATTTCTGTTCAATAAAACCTGGTTTAAAAACAAGTGAAAAGACCATATTTTTGTGTCTCAGAGCAGCAGCAGTGGCCGAGGCCCTGTCTGTGTGCACCATATGAAAGGGATATTCTATATATTTTATCTTTGAGTGCGAGAGGAGTGCTGTTTTTGGGGAGCTGTGGGAGACTGTGCCACAGAAAACCTATGATTCGATGTTTTTATTGTTTTTTTTTTCAAGTTGTTGACAGGGTTACGTCTCAATAAAAACAGCTCAAGTTGGGGTTAACCAGAAGACTTGGGGGCCAACACAACAAACATTTCCCCCCTAGATATGGTTTCTCATTCAAAATACTTAATCTGTATGTTTTACTTTGTCGCAGCACCCAGTATTATGTCATTATTCTTTAGGATGCAGTGGTAATTTAGTAAACAACAGTGCCACAAGCATTGGCAGCCTGCTTTGCTTTGATTTATGATGTAGACAGACTTAGATTACACTTATATCAACTTTATTGATTGATGAAGTTGGAAAAACACAGGTGTCAAACTAAATGTAAGTTTGAGGTGCTAGAAGAATTAGCAGGAAATGCTCGCTTGAAGGCTGCAGCTGCTCCGTAAAACTTTTTCCAAGGAGTCCTCATTAGATATAGTGGAAAAAAACGATCAATTACACTAACTTTGAAGTTTTGAAACATCTTTAAAGCATTAGTCTAGTTATGTTCAGGTGCCCTGACTCTGATGTTTTTTTGCTATGAAGTTACACATTGGTATTTAAATAATATACTTTCCTGAAATAAGGAATTTTTTATTTGTTAAATAATTGCAGTTGTATTGCAGTTCATAAAAGTTCTATAGCAGTGCACTGCATTTGTTTACAAACGTGAACAATCTTGGTTTATTATATATTTTGCACCTTTATTTGTGTGCAAGCAATATATTTTACATTGTTTTGTAAAATTAAATAAATCACTTTTTTAAGCTAATGGATAATAATTTGAATAATCATGATTTCAATTATGATTAGAGCAGCCCATAGGTTTAAGGTTAGCACACAGTTGAAATTGAATTGTAAAACATATCAAATGTATAAAACAGGATGACATAACACACTGATATGTGTTGAGTGTACAGGCTTTATATTTGAAGAAATTGCAATTAACACAGTAGTAACAGTAACAATTAACACATCAATGCAGAACAATAAAGTATTATTTAAAAAAGTAATTAACAGTGAATGGATTAGTAAAGACACTAATCTATCATTAATATTAATTATTTTGCATTGGTTTACATTAGCATATACAGTAACTGTGATTTTTCTTCCTTACCTTCAGAAAAGACAATTTAAACAGAGTATAGGATCAAATTTAAGTACTAACATTCAGACATAATAAAATCAAAGAAAGAAATCAGGACTTAAACAGTAATAACAATGTTTGTAGCTCAATTGTGAATGCTGGATTAATGCTTTGTAAATAATCTTTGAAAATAAGCTTCATTGTGTGTTGTTATTGTAAAGTGTTACTGAAATAGCTGTGTGCTATTCCAAGTAGAAGTTTCTGAAATAACAATATTTTATTAAATGAAAGCAGCCAAGGATACAAAGTAGCTATATGTATACTATAAACTATGAAAAACACTAAAATTATGTAAAAACATGCAAAACAAACATTTTATTTCTTTTTGTTGCTATATAGTTCAGCTAGAACTTTCAGCAGTATAAACCTCTCATGTATGGATGGCTTGAGAACAACCAGTGAGTGCTTATAGATTTTATATAAAAGTGGAGATGAGGCAGTAGCTATGGGTCTGAATTTCATTTCCCACACAGCGTCCTTCACATTTTACACAACACTGTTTCCAATCTCCCTCCTATGCCCTCCTTTTATTTCCCTTGATTTATTTATCCTATTGCAATGCATACATCCCAAGCTCCTTCTAGACAAAGCCGTCAGCGGTGAGTGTCAGAGAACCTCAATCTCCCTCTGTCTCTCATTTCTAAGCAATCACTCCCAGATGCCTCTGCGTCCGGTGGCTGCCATGTTGAAGACGGACCCCCCGCTCCCCACCCCCACCCCACACGCACAGAAAGACACTGAGCGCTCTGATTTGTCTGTCTGATAGTGCTGTCAGCGAGACTGGATGTTGGAGAGAAGGAATCTATTACTGGATCGATTTGGCCGTGCAATTAGGTGGCAACGGGAATTTCTCATTTCACTTTTCTCTCGGTAACGCTCGTCTCTCATGGGGCTTTGAAAAAGGGATCAAGTGATATACTGTGATGGCTGGCAGTGGAACAGAAAGGGATTATGGGAGCACGGGAGAACGCTGTGTCCGACTTGGGAGGTGTTTATGCATTATATATGAAGACCATCACGGCAATTCCTCTATCATCTGCTTTTGCTGTTGCGACAGAAAACTGGTGCTAATTGGGGATCGCTTCGTAAATGAGCAACTTTTCCACCAGTGCTTGGTTATCAGCTGTGACATCGCTGAAAAATAAATAATTCTGACTGTGTACAGAGGCTTCTTCCAGTCGATACATCACAGATATTTGTCTAGCTATGAAATGCAAATCTCCTCATGAGATTCCAACACAAACTTACCCCACTGCCACAAAACTTGTCTTTGTCAGAAGTTTTGATGTATTGTGGACATCGATCAGTCACACGTCCCCCATTAATGAGCGCTGATAAAAGTAAAATGTTTGATTGATGTGAAAATGCAGAGCTATATTAAGCACCGTAGACAATAAATGCCCCCAGAATGGTGCTTCCAACCCAAAATATGTTACCAAAACTTAAAAAAGGCTAGAACAAAGAAGTCAGTGTTTACTTCAGAAAACAGTGTGTAGAATGGCCCATGGCTAAACTTTCCAACTTTGTGAACAAGAGGAGGAGGAAGCAATATAAACGGTGTTGGATTTGCTCTGGCCAAGGCTGTGAGCTGTGAAAAGCTGGCAATTTGTGCTGTCTAGATTAAAACTCTAAACTTTCTTACTTTTACAATACAAGAACAACAAACACAAATATATAAATAAAATGCCTTCTCTACCCATAATTAGGACCCCACTAGTTGGCACTAACAAAATACTGCAAAATGTGCTGTAATACAAACTAAATAGCTGCTGATTTTCTTTAGCATAGTCAGGGTGCTGCCAGGTTTTCTGGACCCCCTGAAAAGACATAATGCTAGCCTTATCATTGCACACTAAGCTAACATTTTATTATTATTGTAACATTTTCTTCTGACAGTAATGAGTCCTTGGAATCATCCTAACCTTTACCCTTATGGTGCCACCGAGCTTACACAATTGTTAAAACAGCATTAATCAAGAAGTTTTTGTAAAAATGCAAGCAAGTTAAAGCACACAACTAATGCTTAACTTTGGTGTATCAGTGTTTCTGGGAAAATCAAGATAAAAGTTAAAATGATCCGAGAAAAACTGTAATATAATAACTGGCTAAAGCAGCGTATACAGAACATGGGTAAAACAGCGCAGCTTTTATTTAAGATGTTTGATGTCAAATCACCTATTTCCAAAAACAGACTTTATAATGACTTATTTCCTGCTTCCATTATTACATTAGTTATCGCCTGAGCTAGCTGCTTGCCTAAAGCGCTACTTTTGCTTGCAGCCCCACCGCAAAGTTTACTTCCTTAATGTTTGCACTTACAGTTGCGTTTGGGATTGGGGAAGTCTATTACAAATACAATGCATACTCACTTACTGTATTTATAATAATTAAAACTTGAAAAAATATTGACTTTATACACAGGTGGACAGTGACTAGATACTTTTACTCACACACCACCTCCACCTCTAACGTTGCAAATTTACTTCCAACTTTTTGCCAGCCACTATTGACTACTATCCTCACTGAACTCCATAACTCAACCGGAGCCATTGACAGTCTGACAATTTACAACCCTATATACCAGGGAAAATTGCCGAAGCATCATCTGTTTCAAGCTGCGTGTGAGATTTATCTGACTTCCCCTTGTCGCCATGTAGTCCTACCTAATGGCAGCCCCGGCACTGCATTAGGACAGCGCCCGCGAGGATGGAACGGGCCGGCGGAGAGATTTAATGAAGCTTCCTCTGCTGGCTAATTAAAATCTTCCTCTCTCGCTCCGTGATTAAGCAACGTTTTAACAGGAAGACAGGGGAGAGAGTATAGCCCTGGAGTTTGTGTTTTGCAGTTGGAGTAGCAGGTGTCGCCGTGTGGGCGGCGGATACGGTTGTGTTTGCATGTTTTGATGGAAGCATTACCTAGGTTTGATTATGTTTTTGTGGGATAAAAATAAAACATGAGACAGATGAACTAGGAGAGAAGAAATTGGGAAGCTGTTCACTTTGTTCTTGTAGTTGCCCGCAGATAGGCTAATAGGCTACAGCACTCCATCTTTGACACTGCCTTTTTCTAATATGTTTAAACTGTTGGATAACTCCACTGGGGTTTAATTGCCAGGGAAATCTTCAGATGTGAGCTCAATAAAGTCACTTTATATTACCCCTGCCGTTCACATTTACTTAAGGAGCTACAACAGTAAGTGCACTGATTTACAACAATACTGTTTATGTTTTTGCATTTTAGGTAAGGACAACATAACATTTAATATGTGACATGGATCTTTTAGATCAGCTATTCCCAAAGTAAAGCCCCCTCAAATTACCAAAAATCCCATGCGGACCCCCAACTAGGGATGCACCGATACACCTTTTTTTCAAACCGATACTAGTATTTCCATTTGAGTACTCGCCAATACCGAGTCCTACGAGACTGAATGTCACTTGACAGCGCTGTAAAGTGGTATCGGTTGCTGGTATCGGCCCACTTTTATGAATAGGAGTACGAGTACTTGGATACCCGATACTGGTATCGGTGCATCCCTACCCCCAACTATACAACTTCCCTCTATTCACAGTTACAAAATGTTACAAAAAACTCTGACTGTTCTGACTGTTGGTTAAAACTAGTTTAAAGTAATATTTTTAAACAAGTATGTAACTGTACTGAGACAAAGCTTATTTTCATACAGTACAGAAGCAAGTGTAATTTTGAATTGAGCCAAGCCATACAGCTCTATTTTGAAAATCAAAATAATCTAATGATCTCCAACCCAAGAACATTATGGCAAACAATGAAATACAAATATCCATAAATGGTACTCTTCTCACTGATTATGATAAAATTGCCATTTCTTTCAATGAGTATTTTATTGCATCTGTACAAGAATTATCCTCCAGATTTACTGCTCCTCATCAGTATCAACTGCATCTCAGCAATTCTTTTTCTGAAATCTCACAAAATGATTTAACTAATATTTTGTGTTCGTTGAATGTTTCCCATGCTTATGATGTAAATAAACATTACTTTTCTTAAAACTCATGCCAGTACCGTATTTCCTGCCATGTGGAAAACGGCCCAGATCACCCCTATTTTTAAGTCTGATGATCCCATTAATGTTTCCAACTACCATCTAATTGCAATTCTCCCAACTGTCTCCAAGTTACTTGAAAAAACATTAGATAATCAACTAATCATTTACCTTAAAAATAATAACCTACTCAGTGATTGCCAGCATGGCTTTTGACCCTCGTGGTCAACCAAGTCGGCTTTGCTGCTTTTTACCGAGCAGATATGGAGGACCGTGAGCGCCACGCGAAAAGGAATAATGCTTTTATTAAAAGAGTTTTTAAAAGAGCCTTTAATAAATGGATTACTAAATGCTTTTATTAAAAGAGTTTTTATAAGTGTATTTAATAAAGAGTTTACTAAATACTTTTATTAAATGAGTTTTTAAAAGAGCATTTAATAAATTTATTACTAAATGGTTTTATTAAAAGAGTGTTTAAAAGAGCATTTAATAATTGGATTACTAAATTGTTTTATTAAATTAGTTTTTAAAAGAGGATTTAATAAACGGATTACTAAATGGTTTTAATAAAAGAAGGATTAATAGTGTTATTCATTAATCGACTTAGGATTTCTAAATGTATTTACAAAACCTTTTCGTGATTTTATTTTGCGATGTGTAAAACATAAATATGTTTTTTGAAGCTGCCCTTGTCCAGCTGCTTGCTTACAAGCTGTGACCGGAAGTGGATCATTAAGTTTAGCCGAATGCAGAAGTAGTTAGTGCATAACCCCTATTATCACCGGGCCGGCTAAGGATGATGAGCAAATTGTCTGGCCAATCAGAGCGCGTGTAGCTCTGACCAATCACAGAGCTCGTTACATCGATTTTCTTTTTCTTTTATTTAACTTTAGCCAGGAGGACAAGGAACGCCACGGAAAAGCTAAAAGGAGAAGCTAATCGGAGAAGCTAATACATTTTGCAAATGCTTTTCCGAAAAGGTTTTGTAAATACATTTAGAAATTGGTTTCCTGAATGGATTAATGAATAACGCTGATAATCCCTCTTTTAATAAAATCATTTAGTAATCCGTTTATTAAAGGCTCTTTTAAAACTCTTTTAATAAAAGCATTTAGTAATCCAATTATTAAATGCTCTTTTAAACACTCTTTTAATAAAACTATTTGGTAATCCATTTATTAAGTGCTCTTTTAAAAACTCTTTTAATAAAAGTATTTAGTAAACTCTTTATTAAATAAACTTTTAAAAACTCTTTTAATAAAAGCATTTAGTAATCCATTTATCAAAGGCTCTTTTAAAAACTCTTTTAATAAAAGCATTATTCCTTTTCGCGTGGCGCTCACGGTCCTCCATAAGCAGATATGTGCGTCTCTAAACAAGAGTCAGGTTACCGGAGTTAAATACATAGATTTTCAAAAACCCTTCGATATAGTTAATCATCAAATTTTGTTAAAAAAAAACTTTCTTTTAATTTGTCCTCCTCTGCAATAGACATTTTTACGCCATATTTGAGTGACAGATCTCAGACTGTAAAAATCACCTCTGTAACATCACAGCCACTAGTGTGCTCTATGGGAGTTCCACAGGGCACCATTTTAGGTCCTTTACTTTTCCTTTTGTACATTAATGATCTTCCTCATGTGTTTAATTTTTCCAGTTCTTCGTTATATGCTGATGACACTGTTATTTTTCTGTCTGGCCCAAACACTGACACAATTAATCACAAACTTAACACAGATCTGCAGCATTTACATGACTGGCTGCAAGATAACCATTTAACACTTAATGTCAAGAAAACAGAATGCAAGTACTTTCACTCATCTAGGAGACAGCTCCAACCAAAAGCTTTCAATTGTATCCACGTACAAGTATCTGGGAGTCTCTCTTGACTCACATTTCACTTAATGTGAGTTAATGCTGCTTCTCTTGTTTTGTGTGTTTGTATGGAATTTGTTATGTGTGTGGTGTTCATGTTCTGAAAAACATTTTTAAATTGAGTTAGGCCCAATTGTTTTAGTTTTTTCCTGACAAAATAAATAAATAAATAAATTTCAAACATAGACAGCCTCTGGGGGCCCCCTTAGAGTACTTTTGTGGACCCCCAGGAAGCCCTGGACCTCACTTTGGGAATCACTGTTTAAGATAATCAAGACAATCAAACCTCATGTAAGCAGCTCTAAATTATTTGTTTGTTTGTTTGTTTGGCCTTTCTCTGAAAAATTGTCATGGTCAAAAATGGCATAGAACCCATGAAAGCAGTCTTATTTTTGCAAAATGTTTACCTCCTCTATGAAAGTTGCTTTTTTCCCAGCATTTGTTGGTTTATTTATTAATCTGAATAGGGGTCAAATAGGGTGTTTGGATTGGACCCAAAACATTCTCTGGAACCAGGAGTTTTCAAAAAAGGTTCTGCACTTTTGTGAGATAGGGCCAAAAAAAAAAAAAAAAAACTACAGCCTCTGGATTTATTACCATTGTGAGATATAAGGGTTTTACGGATTCATGGATAGAGTATTTACCCCTGAACTGTAAACCATTATGGCAAGCTCTGGACACTCAGGCCGATGTTTTGAGGTCATGATACTAAATCATATTAAACACATTTTAGCCACTATAATGCAAAATATTAGGAGTGTTGTGACCACTACAATGCTACACTTCATTGCCTTTTGCTGCCAGCACTCTTAACTTGCCATGTTTTTCTGTATTGGTCTCTACATCAGCAACTGAGTAGTAGTAGTAGTAGCAAACTACTAATCTCCACCTTTAATAAAATACTTATGATACACAGAAGTTGTCTTGAGCCTGGAAGGAAAAGTCCATCCTGTTTTTCTTTGTGTTTTTACACCACAGAAACAAAAGAATGGCCCAGGGGAGCTTTTGTGCTTTCTGGAGAGCTGCACATTCAACAACTTCTAAATGATCTCACTATAGTTATTATGATTTACAGTATGTCAGCTGGAGGGAGGACCTGCAGCCCCTGGGTCTCATGGTACAGTTTATTATGCAGGCTTTGAGCTGCATCACCGCTGCATTACAGCAAATATGCTAAATAACAAGTGAAGAGAAAGCAGTGGCCCGCAGTGAGAAGTTAAAATATCACAGTAATATGGCAGGAAAGAAAACTTCTATTCGGCTTTTATATATCACCTGATTTAGCACATAATATGGCTCATATTGCTCATAATTTAGTCTATTCATTGCAGTAAACAAACATACAGTATTTAACCACTTGGGGTGCACAGTGGCAGAGTGGTTAGTCCCTGGCTCTGATGGTCTTTTAGTGGAGTCTGGATTTGGTCCTTGCGTCACTGTGTTTTCTTCTCCTGGGTTTGAAGACATGTATGTGTTAAATAAATTGGTTACTCTATTTTGCCCAAGGCCCATAGTTGCTGGGAAAGGCTCCAGACACCTGCTATCTTTAACAGGAATAAGCAGAAGAAGATAAATTAATTGTTATTTAACCATTTATCAAGTACTGGTAAGTGTTAGCCTTCAGAATCAGCAGCTCTAAAACAGACATGTCCAAAGTGCAGCCCGGGGACCATTTTAGGCACTGGCTGAGTTTCATAGGGCCCTTGGCTTCGATGAAATGTTTTATGGCCCACCAGCCTTTTTGTACTGTGCTTCCTTAGCTTTGTCTGTGTAGTTGATAGTTGGTTGAAGAATATTTGGAGTTGCAGTTTTTATATTCAAAGATGTAATTTTTGTTGGGACTGTTTAACTTTTGTGCTCACCTCAAATGTTGCACTGTTCCTGACCATTCGTGTACAAAAATGTACGCGCTCAAAAAATGTTCATTATACATCTTTCCTTTCTTTTTTTTTTTTGTTGTTTTTTTTGTTTGTTTTTTGGTTTTTGTTTGCATAAATCCTAATTGATATCTGCTCAAAAGTACCAAACATTAAATCATTTTCTGGATTTTACCCTTTAAATGATAGTTTCATTATATGAATTTTGAACGTAATATTACCAAAGAACACAAAAAAGTGATTATTTTCCAAATAATAAATAGAGGAGGGATGGAGCATTTGTGGTGATTAGAGCCTTGGATGTGTCAGTGATGAGCAGTTAAACTGATTTGACTGCATTAGTATTTTTTATGTCATGGCAGATAATTTCTTTCAAATTCTTAGTATCAATAAATGTCCCTATTGACTTCCATTACAACCTTTTTTTTTAACCCCACTAGCATTGCAGTATAAAAACTTTTTGTTTTGTTTTTTGTGTTTTTTTTGTAATATATTTTTCAAAATTAATTTAATGAAGCTGGTATTTAAAGTTAAAATCCAGAAAATCTTTTAATATATATGTTGTTGTAAGCAGATTTGTGCAACAAAAGCATCCAAAAATATATGTCTAATGATTATATAGCAGTTTGTGAGGGTCACATTTTTGTACACCCTTTCATAATTCATAAATAGAGTTTAAATGACATGTAAGAGTAAAAAAAACATTGGAGTTCAAAAATTTGGCTAAAAATTGCTTACTGCAAAAATTCATCCTCCAAGCTCTAACGCACTCAAAATGATTGGCAAATAAAAAAATAAAAAATAAAATCAAGCAAAATGTACGAAAACGTAAACAGGGAAACATAAGGGTTAAAAAAGATTTTATAATTATTTAGCTTTAGAGAACAAAATGCTTGCTAAAAATACTGAAACAGTGAGCATAAAATGTATATGGAACTGTATTTGCATTCAGTTCTTAGTAAAGCTCTTGAACATTTGCACATACTCAAATATAGATCTCTTTAGAAAACATTCGGACACCCCTGGTCTAAAGTCTCATGTATACTGTAGAAATTAGTATTGTCATGATTCTGTCTCTTGTCTTGTTTTTCTTGTTTTATTTTGATGTCCTTGTGTTTTTCTGTTTTACTTCCTGCCTCTTGTGTTTCCCGTGTGTTTGATTGCCTACGCCGCCCTAATGTGTTTCACCTCTGTGCTCCTAGTTTATTTAGCCCCTGTGTTTTTCCCCAGTTCTTTGTTGAGTCATGGTCAGTGTCAAGTCTGTGTCCATGTCTGCACCAGCCTCCGTCTCATGCCTATCCATGTGAAAGTCTTTTTGTATTTTGCCCTGCCTTTGGTTTTTAGATTTTGACTTTTGTATTTTTCCTATGGTTTTTTGTGTTTTGGATTTTGAACTCTTCCAGTTTTATTTTAGATGTTTTTTCCCATGTGGATTGTGGTTTTGTTTATTAAAATACCTTTAAGTTTCAGTATACAGTCCCACTTTTTGGGTCCTTTTTCCCCTGTGCTCCATTGCTTCCTAGTATTTGCATCAATATTTGACATACTTTTGAAAACTGTATTGAAATTAATCAGAGACCATAAAAGTCACCATCATAATTACAACCACCAATAATTGAATATCTAGGATCTTATATGAAAATGAGTCATATTAATCCTTTGAAGTCTTTGAAGTTGGCATTATCGCGCTCATGCTCATTAAAACAGACCTTGCTATATTTATAATTCCTCTAAAACAATCCAGTTTTAGCCAACACACATGCAATACGCCATCTGTTACCAATCCTCCATCGCTGATTATTCGACATAATGCTTAAATTAGAACTAAATGGCTTTAACTGCACCGTCCGTGTGAAAAACGGCGATAAGAATGGCCTCTTGTGGCGGATCCATTTAACCGCTAGAAACCACATTGCTTCGGTCCGCCGGCGTCCAGCAGGGCCAGTGACAGCTTTAATTTTGAAACTGGCGGTCAGTGTGATTAGCGAGCGGTGGGGGGTTTTTTACAAAGTGGACCAACTGCCTTCGCCGCCCTGCAGGGTGGGAGGGGAGCTGCGATGGGAGGACACTGAGAAGATTGCTCGGGCAGATACATAGAGACACATTTTTCCCCGGTATTATGTTAAAACCGATGCTATTTCCATGTAAAACAGCACCTGCGCAGGGGGAAAGCATGGCATTAACAAAACATGGCATAGCATACACGAGCCAAATGTCTCCTTATAATACACCCCTAAAAACTGTTGGGACACTGTATAAAATGTAAATTAAAACAGGACGCAACAATCTGCAAATCTTATAAAGCCATATTTTATTTACAGCACACCATAAATAACATATCAAGGGTTAAAACTGAGATATATTACCATTTCATCAAAAAATCATAGCTTTTTTTAAATTCAATGGCAGCAACACATCTCAAAACAAGTTTGGACAAAGGCAACAAAAGGCTGGAAATGCAGTATATGCAGCTAAAGCAGCTTTTTGCAACTTGTTAGGTTAATTAGCAACATAATATTAAAATGAATGAGCATCATATACATCCAGTACTAATAATATTTTTTTTTACTTAGTTGCCACATAACCTAATCAGCTGCAAAATTACACTATTTTTCCAACAAATCTTTTTTTCTTGCTTGTGTGTTGCTTCCTTCAAATTTAAGATGAGCTTTTATTTCTAATTAAATGGAAAAATGTCTCTATACCTAATGTGTAATATTGTAAATAAATATGGTTTTAGCAGACTTTTTTGGAAGTGTGTTTGTACATGTTCAGATATAAATAACTATGCACCTTTATTATGTACTGTATGGAAGCAGAGCAGCCTCATTTTCCAGTTGGCGGGGAGTTGATGTGTTCAGATATGATTTATTGATCATGTTGAGCGCATTACTTTACCCACTGTGTTCGGTTAAAAAGCAATAACACATTTTACACCCTCTGTTCTGTGCAAATGCAATCAAACTAAACTAATTACACAAACTGGGGACAGCGGCGTGATTTGTAAAAAGCCGGAGCAGCGTGCAGACCTCTGCGGATTCACTCAGATCCAAACAATATTGAAAGTAATGCACAGGGATTTAGTCATTCATAAACACTTTATTACTCAGTCCTCACATATTCATATAGAGTAAAGGCTTACAGCATAACAAAAGTTATGTGGTCTCCCAGCAGAGTGCCCCTTCATTTTGGTCATGGCAGTAAGCTATGCTGCTTTGGTCTGTTTCTGCCGGCTTCACTGTAGTGACGATAAATAATATAAAGCATGGATTACAAAGCTGTAAAGTTTTCAAATAACAACAATTTGATAAGGACATGGACAAAGCTATGTACCTTTCCTGCTTATATATATGAACTAAGAAAATAATAATAATAATTGGATTTATATTGCACTTTACAAGCTTTGTCAAGTTTCTTGAAGTGCTTTACATGAGTTGATTATTCATTTTACTCCTCAGTCACACTCTGTGGTGGTGAGCTACTTCTGTAGCCTCAGCCGCCCTGTGGCAGGCTGACAGAAGCGTGGCTGCCAATCTCTGCCTATGGCCCCTCCGACCACCACCAAACACAGTCACACTAACACATTCATACAGGCAATGTGGGTAAAGTGTCTTGCCCAAGGACACGACAGTATGCAATACCAGCAGCAGGGCTTGAACCGCCAACCTTTGGGTTAGAGGACAAGTGTCTCAGCTACTGCTGCCCTGTAGTAAACAGTAAATATTAGAATAGTTTGGGAACAACACAGTAGCGCAGTTGCAGTTTTAGCTAATGTAGCTAATGATGCTAATGACAAATAAACCTCGGCTAACTTTCTGCTAACTAAACAGTTCAGCTGTGTCCTGTGATTTACTGGCAGGACGTAGCCCAGGGTTGGGTCCTGAGACACCAAAGTGGGGGCTGTGAGATGATTTCCAGAAGTTATAAAAAAATTAATGAAACTTTATGTAGTTACATTTTCATAGAAAATACCATATGTTAGTCAAAACTCAGTAATGTTTTACAAATGTACCTCCTGAGGTTATTACAAGCTTCAATCACATTTTACATGTGGGGCTTGTGGGTTGTCCGCACCGTTACTTTGTGGGTCGTGGTCTAAAAAGTTTTGGAACCATTATTGGAGGCCAGCCCTGTAGCAGCAGTTTTTAACAAGTTCCAGCCCCACATCACTTAAGTAATAGAAAATGACTTATAGTTAAACCAAAAAAAAGTTTGTTATAGTCATTAACCTTTCATTAGACAGCAACAGTGCAGACAGTCAGAAACACAGAGGGGTGTGAGTGACATTGGCCTAATAGATGCAAGCTCACGATGCTGACCCCTGTGGTATATCTGTCACTTCACTTGAAAACGTGTCACATTTTGTTCCCCACATTTTTATTAGTGTCTCAGCAATCTCTGGTACATTTAGTTACCCAACACTGAGGGCCTTTTTAAGAGTTGTCCCCCATGTTTTGTACAGTGTCTGCCCGTCTAATATATGCACAAGACTGGGTTACAGTACATTTTCTCTAAATAAACAAAAATCCGTCTATACTATGCTAAGACTGTGGTTTAGTTTGAAAACTTTTTAGTCACTTTTGCAGACATATTTCATATTAAGCAAACCATTTATTTTACCCCTCCACCCACAACTACACACTCATAGGCTTCCACTTTCTGAAGTCTTTGCATTTCTGCCTCTCCCAGCTCTCTCCCAGTGACCGATCCGTATTAATTTTTCTTTATCATATGCTTTTATCACTCTATAATAATAACATATTAAAAGGAAATGAATAGAATAGCATAACGGTTGGGGGGAAAGTAGCTCCCATCAGCTTTTCTCTCTCTTTTTCATCAGTCGTAATTGATATTTGAGGCCCTCTCTTTTTGCAGGCCCGGACCTTCCTTTTCTCGAAATGAGCTTTTGAAACGGCTGAGGTGGTGGAAATGGAATTGGTTGTGTGTCGGTGCATGAGAGAGTGGGATTATCCTGCCGTAATGTCAGCCTTATTAAACACTATTACACTCTATAGATCTAGAGCGGATCTGAGAAGGATGGACTGGACACCCCTCTATGTGTGAAGTGAGATTATGAAACCGTAAATGAGGCTTTTATTACACACCGAACTTAATCCATGAGTGTGGTCTGGTCCAAGGCAGTGTGCATTAAATATTACTATTACATTATTTTTGTTAGTTGAATATTCAGCTCAATATTCACAGAGCTGAGCATCTAAAGGACGCAAAGTGACATTGAGCTAAAAAAAAAAAAAGGCTACAATTTGATTAGAATCTTCAAAAAATGTAAGTGCTAAAAGCTAAAATATTCATAGTTATGTACAGTATACTACTAAAACAGTTATTTACCCATTAAAACATTTCAAAAGATTAAGACTGAAAAAATGTATAATAACAATAATTTTGTCATGTTGGCTGCACTGAAACGGAGCAAACCTTTGATACTGCAATATCACAATGTTGCTATTGTTGTTACATCAGTTTATTCTGCCTGGGTAAACCACTTTTTTTTTCTTTTTTTTTCTGTCCATACAGAAAACCACATTTTACATTTCTTTACCTAATTCAATTGTGGCTAGTAAAGACACTGTTTGCCTTGATTATTATTATTAGGTAAAATCATACACTGTATTTTCTGGACTATAAGTCGCACTTTTTTTCATAGTTTGGCTGGTCCTGCGACTTATAGTCAGGGGCAACTTATATATCAAAACATAAGACTGACTAACATGAACCCAGGAGTAAACATTACCGTCTACAGCCACGAGAGGGCGCTCTAGGCTTGTGACAACTACTGTCAGTAGTATTCGGTGATGTAGAATGTGATCAGGAGCTTGGTGAACTTCCTTACTGGTAATTTTCTTGTTGCTGTTGCTTCTTGTCGCTGTCTTGTTATGTTAATTTAGCTTCTTCAGCCTCCTAGGTTTGTTCTTTATGCTATTGTGCAGCTGAATAACTGTTAATGTGTTACGTTAGCGTACTGCGGACACCTATTCAGCCTGTTGTTCTGTGTGCTATTGTGTAGTTGAATAAGTAATAATAAGTAAATGCATCTTATAGTTCAGTGTGACTTATATATTTTTTCCTCTTCATGATGCATTTTTTGACTGATGTGACTTATACTCTGGAGCTACTTATAGTCCGGAAAATACAGTATGCTTTTTTAACATTTCAAAACTTTTTTCTATGATGGTATAGTAGTTATATGCACATGCAACCTTTTTGCACTGACTAAATCTGTTCAGAGATAGCTGTTTGGTCATTAACTCAAAATTTATTGAATCTATTGACAATGCAGTGATATTAAAGGAGTAAAGAGTGTGTATATCTGATATACACAGGCCTACACTACTGTGCACAACTCCTAGACAAGTATTTTTTTAAGAAAGGCTATGAACAAAGAAAGGTCTAGTAATGTAAACAAAAAAAACACAAAAAAATGGAAGTACCCAGGAAGCATAGACCTCTGCCAAGGCACTGGTCCTGTTAAAACCAGTGAGCAAAAAAGTAAATGTTCTTTCCATTGAGGCACAAAACCCTTATATCTCACAATGGTAGACAATCTACCAAAAAATAAATAAAAAACACAAACTAAACACTAAAAAATGGAAAGTAAAATTCTGTATTTTAAAAGCAGATTTTAAAATTCTCACAAAAACATTTGCACAGTACGGTACCTAAAAATCGCCCGAAATGTCACTTTCAGCTTTGGGTTCTCACCCTCTATCCAGTTTCCCCAATAACCTTGTTCTGAGGTAAAACTTGGCATTGGATTTTCTGCCAGCTTTTACAAAGGAATAATGCAACCACAGCCTAACACATTTGCACAGTTTTAGATTTCTCAGTTCACTGTGTTATTCAGGTGAAAACGTAGCTGATATCTGGCATGGAAATGGCGAGAAAGCTGCATGCAAGTTTTAAATAGAAAATCAGTCATATAATCTACAGCTCTGAAAATGAGGCGGTAACGTGACTAAATGGAATACTTCTAATACTGTTCTGTATACCCAGCTCAGTTTTGCCATTTTTGTTGGCCCGTTCTTAATCATTCAGCCAACTTTATATGTATTTATTTTCTGTATGTGTGAGTGTTTAGGTAGCATTACTTTTGACCACTTCAAAAATGTTGCATATTCATTTGGCAATAAAACATGCAGTATACAATTTTTGGTTTTGAATTGACCCATATAATTCATTTTCTTCTACCTATTATTGGGAGTCATGGGGGTCTGAAACTGTTGTTGCTGCTTAGGGCATGAGGTGAGCTACATCCTGGACATTTTCCCTGTAATTCACGTGGCGAATTTGAGCTGTTTCCAAACCAAAAAGTATTTTTTCCTTTCCCTATTTGTGACCTTTCCAGAAATGTTTTATGATGCTTACAGAAAAATGTGTCCCTTTCTCTGAATTGTAAAAATATCCTTTCTAAAAAAAATTATCCCTCATCTCGACATCCACGCCAAAAACTAACCATTTGTTCAGTGACACATTGCTGACCTTTCCTCAAAATTCAATTCAAATCTGACGATACCTTTTTGATTCATGTTGGTCTCAGTCAAACAAACAAAAAACTGGAAACAAAAACAAAGCCTCTTTAGTGGATGTAATAAGCAATAACAATAATAAGATGCAATATTATAATTTTTAAGGGGAAAGACACTACAGGCTAAACACTTTTTTTTCACTTTTGAGGTTTTGTACCAGTTTGCTCCCTTAACATGTAGCTTTTACACAGAATTCAAGACCATGTCAAAATTACACTTTGCATTTAGTCACTTTTTATTCTATGGAAATACATGAATACATATTTTTCTCTCACTCTGAGCCAGATAGCTCCACTTCAGTAGCACCTACAAGCACCGACATTTCCAGTCTTGTACTTACCTATGTTCTGGAGGCTTTTACTGAAGGATTTGTTGATATATACTTCCTAGCCTGGTTTATTCAGTAGTTTACACCTAAAAATGAGGCAAAATTTGATTTTTTTTAAGGCGATTGTCAGTATTTATTTACTGAAAGACAAAATAAGAAATCCAAAATTCCTAATTTTTTAGATAACGTCAAGAATTTTAAACCTGGCTCTTTCAAATATTCAGATTTAGTTTTATTGAAAGAATGTAAATTTGCTCATTTCTTTATAGTACAATACCTGATTTGTATATGGAAACATTAAATGACTTAAAACGTCCAATTTATTTTTTCCCCCTATATTTATGTCAGTGATCTACAAGAAAAGTTTTACATTGATTTCTGTTAGTTAAACAAAAACCTCTAGTGTTCCATGTTAAAAACAACTTAACTTTAACTCCTAACAATGTAAAGAGTTTCCAGAATTAGCAGCTCTCTATAGGAGTTTTTCTCACACTCATATGTACTCAGTTTACACTCACCCACTTCTATAAGTTACAGAATCCAACAACACTTCGGTGTAAAAATAGGAGACCTTTATTGTTAATATGACACAAGCAGTGCACACTCTCCTTCATGAACACGAGTTTTCATTACAAAGAAAAGTGTTATTAATGCAAAATAGGCTTAGTTTTTAAACCCACTTATCTCTGCAACATAATATTTTTTTAATAATCCCTGTTCTACCCAAATCAACTGCACCTTTGTCCTTAAGTTAACTGAATTTGGTGGGTTTGATTCAAAAATATGCAAGTGTTTGGGTGAATTGTTGACTTTAAATTGCGCCTATAGTGAATAAATGTGAAAGTGAATGGTCGTTAGTGTTTGTCTCTGTATGAGCCATGCGACTAACTGGCCATTGTCCTGGATGCACCCTGCCTAAGGCCCATAGTTGCTGGAATAAGCTCCATTCACCAGAGACACATTGACTCATATCATACACCAAGTTTGATTTTAAGCCTGATGCCAATCCTTCAGCTGCACAAGAGTCACACCGAGGAAGACTGAGATGGTTTTCCTGGATCATGAGGATTCAGTAACTGTTCCTTGAATATAATTGCCCTGGAGTGGCAGTATTTGGCAGCAGCAGTCACATTGGTTTGTGTGTGTGGACCTGGCATCACTCTCTGCAGATGGAAACATCAGGGGGGCAAGAACCAAACACACCCAGTTATTGGACCACTGGGACGTGATGGGGGATTTAGGTGAAATAGTCGATGCCAACAAAATCAAAAACATTACACTTTCAGGTTAAATGAAAATAGTGTATCATGAAAATATCAATAGATTACAGTAGTTCAATGCATATTATATACACCAATCAGGCATAATATTATGACCACTGACAGGACTGAAGTCAATAACGCAGATTATCTCTTCATCATTGCCGCTGTTAGTGGGTGCGATGTATTAGGCAGCAAGTGAACAAAGTTGATGTGTGCAGGGTTTGAATGAGTTTGACAGGGGCCAAATGATGATGGCTAGACTAGCTTCTCCAAAACTGCAGCTCTTATGGGGAGTTCCCGGTCTGCAGTGGTCAGTATCTATCAAGAGTGTCCCAAGGAAGGAACAGTGGTGAACGGTAGCGGCAGGCGATGCACTCGGGGGTGGTGCGATCCAAAAGACAAGCAACAGAAGGAGCAAATGTCAAATTTCTGGTTCGGATAAAAAGGTGTGAGAATACAAACCCCATTACAGTTTGTTGGGGCTGCAGGTGGTCATAATTTTATACCTAATACATTTATTTCTTATTTCACTTTTGTAATTAAACTACTGTGAAAAAAAAACAAAACTCACAATTCCGCAACATTCCTGTAGTTTTCCTTTCAATGCCCAAATTTAGATTATTAATACTGTTTTGTATTATGTCTACAGTGTGCGAGTTGTTGTTGTGCGACCAGGTTACAAGAGTGTGTGTGTGTTCAGTGCAGCGACGAGAGCGTGCCATCTCCAGATCATTAACAAGAGAAGCTCATG